>CAJNIZ010002878.1:0-14558 GCA_905231905.1 Symbiodinium pilosum | reverse complement strand
ATGCTACTAGTCAATCTTTACCCGCAGGGATTCCCGTTCATTCAATGGCAACAGATGAAGAAGAAGATTTACCACCTTCAGAAACACCTACTGAAGTAGCAGAAGAAGAGGAGGAAGAAGATGATGAAGAAACGCAAGTGCCCCCGCAATCTAGAAAACAAAAGAAAAACAGATTATAATGAAAACATAGATAGATGGAAAAACAAAAATGTTTCAGGCTGTATGGAAAGGAGGGTTATACAGGGATACATAGGCGGCGCATGGAATAGACAATGGAACTTACTACACTCTTGGTGATTACATTCGGGCCTACCATAACGATCCACACCTGCTGCATGGGGCATGGAGGAGTGTTTAATTAAAGCGGGCAATAGATGTTGGATACTTCGTGTATAGTCGTGTACTAGGGTGGGGTCAGGATTATGGGTCGTGAACCGGAACTGAAGCGAAATGTAGAAACAGTGCCGACGCAATCTAAATGATTTAGGTTTTAGGATTTGGGGAACACTACAGAGACTAGACTGAGTCCTCTTTGAATGGAGCCCCACGCAGGGCCGTAGATGCCATGAATAAACCTCAAACAACTCTAGGAATGCCCAACTCTGTCAACAAAGTCTGCAAGACCAACCCATCTGTTGAACCCGTGTTAAGGCACATGCTCATGTGGCACATTTTAAGAGACTCGCGACAAGATGAAGACATTGGCATATGTTTTTGCGGGCAATGAGTGGCTACACATTTCAACCCCGGCAAGTTGTGCATGGAGGTCCTCCAGAAAACCTTGGGGGAAACAATATTCCCTTTTGTGTGAAGACCGTGAACCCTTAGCTACCTCGAAGCTAACAGAAAACAGGCGTACTGGAACACATGGTCAATTGACTGGGCTGCTGTTAATGTACTTGATTTTTGTTGCCAACTTCGAGAAAACATCTCGTTCACAACATGTGCATTAATTGGTAACTTAATTTACGGTTCTCAACGGCAGAAGGCCGAGAACTGTTCAAAAACTACCTTTATCGGAGCGCAGTGACGGAGAACCATCAGGAAATGCATCTTGTGGTCGAATAAGTACCCTCACATTCTTCTAGCAAATGCCCCTAAACCCTAAACCCAAAAGAGGATACAATCTGACTTATACTTGCAGACTATAGAATCGGCATTGTAAATGCGACTCATCTATTTTTCAACCTATGAAGTCGCAGCTAGCCGAAGGTCACTAAGTAGTTTCAGGGACCCTGGCGACATCTGGAGATCATACGCAGGGAGATCTTGCGAATACACATATGGATTGTACCTGTAACCCCAATTACCTACAGTTTTATTGGTTATACCGATAATTAAAGTGGAATTACGACCAAACTGTAGGTAATTGGGGTTACAGGTATAGCCATCACTTTGCAAACTACTATCCCTAGGCTAGAGGCTCAAGAAGACACACAGTGCATGACACGCGGTTTAAGGTTTAGGGTTTAGGGGGTTACAGTGGAAGGAACCGGAGAAAGATTCCTCCCACCAAGCTTTCAAATACTGAGGTCCGGTGCAACGAAACTGACTGAGTCATGCCATATCGAAGGTGTGTCATGAAGTCGCGGTATTGTTGAGCTGGAGCTTAAATGCGGTGTGCTGAGGCCGCTACCTGCGGCATACCACAGCCTACTATGGCTTCATGAACATTTACGCACTGAACAGCCGCACAATATAACCTGCCTCTTGAATTTGGACATCATAGATTTTGGGATTAGGGTTCTTGCTTCCCCATTTCCTGGGACATAACCCTCCCGCTATAATCACGGTTCGTCCATGTCATCCCTATAACATTCCTCTTAGTTCCCCGTATGCTCTTCAAGACCTCTATACTGGTCCGTCGCCATGAATATATCAGGGGTTCCTGTGTTGTACCCCAAGATCGTACCCTAAAAGGTTTCTCCAACATGGCCTTACTATAGCCCGAATGTAGTCCCCTAGGGTCCACCCTAAACCCTAAATCCTAAACCCTAAGCCCCTAAACCCCAGGAGTCCCCCTAGGGTCCACCCTAAACCCTAAATCCGAAACCCTAAGCCCCTAAACCCCAGGACCCTTACAAGGATCCCCAAACCCAGGGGTACAAGCCGGAAACCCTTGTACAAAGGGCCCTGAACTTGGAGGATGGATTAGGGTTTAGGGTAACCCTAAACCCTAAACCGACTGCAACTTCAAATTTGGAAGTCGAAGCTGCTGGCCTTAACCCCTGAAACCTTCATACTGCGGGGGTAGTAGGGAATAAGGGAATCTATTCGGATAGTAGGGAATAAGGGAATCTATTCTGTAGGGATTCTGCAGGGATTTCGCTTCCTTGTTCCCTACTAAGCACCAGTAAGCCTTTCAACGCCAACCCTAAACACCTGACCCTGAACCTGTATATAAGCCCCTAAACCCTAAAACTATACTCTAGTTCCTTTTGCCCTCAACCCTAAGCCCCCTAAACCCTGAACCCTAAACCCTCAACCCTAAACCCTACTTGCAGGGCCTCCTGGGAGGCCGGGACGAATCTCGGAGGTATAACAGAGCTGCCAGCGGTCGTCGCTACCGGCCTCGGATTTGCTGGCTACTGGCAAAATGAAATGGAACTTGGGTTCACATAGAGCCTTCTAGGGATAGTATGTAGGAGAACTGCCTAGTGTAACCAAGGTACCCGATAAAAAAGAGCTTTGTACCTGATAGTTTGGTATCTGTGCAGCTTGTATGGGCCTAGGTTGCGATAGGTACAGGTGAAACTCTTGAACCCTAAACCCTGAAAAGGGCAGGGTTTTCAGTTTGAGAGATTGGTTTGGGATGTAGGGTCTGCAGTTTGAGGTTGAGCAGCTGGGGTTTAAGGGTTAGGGGTTTAGGGTTTGTATAAGGTTGAGGGATTGGGGTTGCGGGTCCAGGGTTTAAGGGTTTCTGGGCCCTAATGACCTTTAGGATTTGCCGTGTAACGTGTAGGGAATGGGTTTTAGCACTTATCAACACGGGGTGCTGATGGGGAGGGGAGTCTAGGGGTGTATGTGGGAACTACACGAGTAATGGGAGCTGCTAGTAAGGATTTTAATGGAATGCATTTGACTAAAACCATGTACAGACTAAGGGCTTGGAGGTTTACAGGTCAGGTAAGGATTCATGGGCTCAGTACTTGGGGTGAGGTACTTCCATATGGCCATACTTCCCAAATGAAGCTAGGAATCGGTATAGGGGTACCCTGAAGGGGCTAAGGTCGATAAGCCTGAACAGCTCAAATAGCGCCCAGTGAGCTATAGTCTAAACTCCTAGCATCCCCCTTCATAGCACCTATAGTAATCACCTGCATAATCCAAACCTGAATCATGCTATGCCATTGGATAAGAAGGTTGCAAGGAGCTGTGTCCTTGTGAGATGTCTTCCAGTTTCTAGGGTTTAGGGTCAACGAGCCAGCAAAGGACTACTGCAGGGGCCGGCACAATTCGAATGAGATCTTGGCGTGCACAATGCTTGAACTATGTGAAGCGCTATGTCTACATGCTCTAGATGTATTCTTTTTCGACTGCTTCAGGGGTCTAGCCCTAAACCCCAAAAAACCAAAGCCTCAACTACCTGCATTTACGTAGTAGCCACCCCCCAAATTCATTGGCACAACCCATTAGTCTGTAAGTAATTCTGGGGTTAAAAAGGAAGTTTACCCACAGCCCGGGGCGCACATGCCCTAAACCCTACACCCCTAAGTGAGAATCCCGCAACGAAATCATCCTGAAGCTGCTTCTTTGGGGCTGAGGGCTTAAGATTTAGTGTTTTAGGGTGCAAGGTTTCGAGTTCAAGGGCTTAAGATTTCGGGTTTAGGGTTTCGGGCTCGAGGGCTTAAGATTTAGGGTTTAGGGATAAGTGCTACAGCATCGGTAGCACCTCTGTAGCCGCACCCTACACCCTAAACCTCTGTAGCCGCACACAAATCTGTACCTTCAACATCTCCCGAAGCATGCGAGGGGCCCTAATCTAGACCCTACAAATACAATAATCCTTGCTATAGATACCCCAAACAGGGACCCGTTACTCATTTAAAACCCCAAAGCCCAAACCCTTAACCATGTAGATTCCTGCATACCCTTTCTTACCAGTATGGAATCCCTCTTACCCCTTTAAGGGGGGGGAGCTTATGGATGTTCCCCATGTGCGAAAGCGCAAAAAAAGAGAGCTTGCCCAAGGCAGAGCGTTGAAGCCCTCACTCTAACAGGAACAAAATAGAGCATAAACAAGCGATGCCATGTCAACCAGTAGGCTGGCCATTCTAGAGAAACGTCGGAACTTATAATCAAGTCAGTTGGGCACTTGTTCTGTATGGCACTATGGCCCATGATTTGGAGTGAGATCGTAATAATTACCCCTGGGTCAAACGATTCGTGGCCCAAGGTACTTCAAGACGTTGGGAAGCGGCTGGATGCCACCCATGCCTTTGGCGACCACCGGCGTTGGGGCCGGCGTTGGGGTCGGTACCGGTGCGGCCTGCACTTTCCAAAGAGCCCAAGAAGCTATATAGTCCTTAGGGTATTTCTGTGGGAGCCCTGCAAGTCCCAAGTGTATACTGTATATCTGCCTGGAGCCTTTGGGCTCTGTTTGGGTGACAGGTAAACACGTGCATACATGATGCCTACAACACTTGCCGGAACGAGCCAAGGCAAACGCCCGATAGCTTGTCCCAACCCTAGACCCTAGACTCTAAATCCTAAACCGGGTTGAGGGTATTAAGCTTGAAGTTTTGGGCTCAGGGTGGTATTTCGGAGGATGCTTCAACGCTTTTAGATTCCACGCTGGGGCTTATGGGTTTTGCCCACGTAAAAGCCCCAATAATTGTATATACTATTTCGAAACAGTTTCGAAATTTCCTCCACGTCTGGGTACGTGAGAGGAACGCGCAGAGAGAATCACGAAGTGGCACAAGGGCTCACTGAAGGCCATTGAGGCTTCTCAATACTCAGTCTTAGCCCTCCTACCAACCAAGTCTGCAAGAAATATTCAGGTGTTAAGGGGTTAAGGAGCCTACTAAGCCTACTTGTAAAGTTCAAAGGATTACACCAGGGCTATTTGACTTACCGGTTATAGCACTGTGGTAAATGAAGTAGCTAACTCCACGATCCCTCAAAGTTCGCTGAAACCTATAGACTCTAAGCCCTAAAGCCGACTACGCTGCAGGGAGTTTCTCAAGATGGGGGGAGAGCCTTGGGAGCTCAACAATGTAGGAATTACAGAAGGAGAGAGTTTAGGGTTTAGGAGTTTTGGGGTTTAGGGCTTGAGGTACTGTCTAAGAACCCTCTTGAGACCCTATAATTACTTACTACTACGTGCTAATCTCCGATTGCTGATTGGCAGAATTACACAAGGAGAGGGTTTAGGGTTTACATAATCTACATTTACCCTCATGGACCCAAACAAACATCCAAAAAAAACAACAAAATAAAATTAAAAAAAAATATAAAGCCTGGACTTGGCATCCTCAGAATTTACGCCTGATACCCTACCAACATACCCGAACCCCCTAAAACCTCAGATGCTTCCTTCGATGGAGGAAATCTTGCCCCACTTAAGAATCCCAAACTGCTGTACTTCCCAGGGTGCAAGGTATGCAAGGTGGTGCACGACTTGCTCTGTCCAGACTCTAAAGCCTAAACCCTAAACCCACAGACCCTAAACCCTAAACTCTTCTTACTGTAACATGCCCACACCAGACCAACTGACCCTCGAAGCGTCGCATAATCTCTTGCACTAACCCTACGCGCGAAAGCTTGAAAAGAACCAGGGCCCCTTTTTCAGGGGTTCCCATGAGAAGGTTTGTGGTATGTTGGGATCTATCATGGAGCCTGAATTCAATCCCTCAACCCTTTGTCTGCATTGACACCACAAAAAACCCTGCAAGACTTGAACAGATCATGCTACCGTAGCTTCCAATGTAAAAGGTACTTCAGGTCATGCAGGATGTCTACTATCTGCCGCAAATCCAGCCTAAACCTTAAACTCTCAACGCCAGAAACCTCAGCCCTAAACCCTCAACCCTAAACACTAAGCCCTAGGCCATAAGCCCTAAACCTTAAACCCTAACCCCTCAACCCTGAACCCTCAACCCTAAACCCTCAATCCCGGATGCCCTCAGGGACAGCCTGGATCCCCACAGGCAGCAGAGCTTTTTCCGCTGGCCTGTCGGGTGTTGCCTGGGCTGCTGCAAGCCAATGGGGCCTATAGAGCTATGGATTTGGGGATTAGGGGCTTTTGGGTTCAAGGCTAAGCGTTCAGGATTTTGCAGTCTAGGGCTGAGGGTATAGGATCCATTTGGAGATTTAGAGTTTAGGCGCCCCCCCATTATCTTTGTACGGGGGGCACAACAGAATCCTTGGCCTGGCGTGTGTTTCAGTAATCTGTCCTGAGGTACGTTTCAGGCCAGGCAGGGATATGACCAAACGCTACTGTTCTCTGCAAAAGCAACTAGAAGGGTATATGAGCTACAGCCAATATTTCCCCAGAAAATTCATACTAAACTAGAAGACGGACCCCCTATGTCCACTGTTAAGTTAAGGGCCCCTTAAGAAGGGTCCCTAAACTAGTAGGCGAGTATTCACAATAGCTCATATACTCCCTGCACGCCACTGCTTAAGCCAATGTTCCATTTCATTTTCCAGTTTCTTTTCCATCTGATTCTCCATTATGGGAGATAATATCCCACAACTCTAAACCCCAAGCCCTATTAAATAGATTAGAGCCTGGTCATAACTCGAATGTATTCCTGCCCTGGTCCCGGGCACGTTTCGCCGATACCCAGCTGTTTCCAAAAGGTACGTCATGAGGGTGTATGTTATGGTATGTTTCGGGGCCGGCGGCCCTGCCTACCTATCCAAATGCCTAAATTTCTTATCTGCTTTTGGAGTGCCTGCCATCCATGAAGTCTCTACACATCGCAATGAAAATGAAAACGTCAGACAAGAGTATATCGGGTCTCGCTCCGCGTTACCGTAAACCCTAAACCCTAAACATCTGCTCGCTTTTCCTCAGAGAAGCGAAGCAGCTCAGACTATCAGTCGCTCCTTCAGGACTACTGGGTTCGGGTTTTTTGGTGCGCATCTTCTAAGCGTCCAAGACTTACACTCCCGGAAACTAACATGGAAACCCCGAAAGGGCCCTACAAAGACTACAGTCCTTCTAAAACGGGACTATATCGGTTTCCATGTTAGTTTGGGGGAGTGTACTAGGTCTATGTGAGCAACAGTTTAGTAAACTGTTGTAAATTACAAACTTCTAGTATCCCTTGCATAATAAGCCCTTTGATACTCCCAAATATAACCCCCCCTTCAAGGAGTTTAGCTCAAGTTAGTAAGTGGGGAGTGGAGGAAGAGATCCACCCATCATTAGTAACCCCGGCAGAAAACTCAAGAATATAGTAGCTTGAACCTTTCCTTCCCATCCTTCATTCCTTCGAAGAACCGGAAAACGCGACTTCCCACTCCAAACCCTAAGCCATAAACCATCATCCCTAAACCCTAAACCCTAAGCCTTAAACCCAAAACCCAAACCCTTAAACCCTAAGCCATCGTCCCTCAAGCCGCAAATTCCAACTGTCAAAGTTCGAGCCTTGCTGCCTGAAGATGCACCTCAAACCCATTCGAAAAACCTGTAACAAGTACCCTACTTGGATGATCTTTTGAGTTAGTAAACCTACCTACTATCCCTGATAACCCCTATTATAGGCCCTGTTATCAGCCCCTACCTGGACGCCGAAAGTATGTGGAATAATGGCCTTAATGGTTATTATTCTGGGTTTAGGACTACGAGTTTACATACTTTTGGGGCTTAATTAGGTAAACCCTAAACCCTAAGCCATTAAGCCTGAAATTGAACCCTCAAAGGTGCCAAGCATCCACAAAACTCACCCCAAGACACCAGAACAGCGCAACACAAGCAAACAAGGCACTCAAGTAACGTTAGGGCTTAGGGTTCAGAACTACCTAGACCCCAAATGTAGGTAGAATAATGGCCCAGAACCACCCTAAAACAGCCCAAAAGGCAATGATTCTACACATATATACGAAATGCAGGTAAAGCGGTAGGTGTTACCGTTCAGGTTTTTGGGTATTGGGTCGAACCCTTGCCATCTGCAGACAGAATCAATGCTCCCTTGGGCAGAGTCCCAAAACCTTTCCTAGCACCCGAAGGCTACGGGCTGAGGCTTTAGACTTAGTTTAGGATTTGGGGTTTAGGGTTAGGGTTTAGGGATTTAGGTTCAGGCTATAGGGCTTAGGGTTTAGGGTTTGAGTTTAGGGTTTCCTCAACCACCTTAAAACCTAAACTCGAAAACTACATCAGATTGAAATCCTAAACCCTAAACTCTAAACCGCCGAGAAGTGGAAAAACTAAATTGCGCTCTGCATGCAAGAGGCAGCTTCCTGGCCAGCCTAGGCACGGGCAGCGGTGACGACAAGATAGAATCGGTGTGTCATGCTTTGGCTTTACAGGAATCTGGGATATACGGACTGCCATCAGGGCTTGTACGGATTTCCCACCCTAAACTCTAAACCTTAAACCCCAAACCCTAACTAGGGGTAGTTTTTTTTTGCAGCGCCTCTTTTACCCGCTCGCACGAGCAAATGCTGGTTCAGCAGGCGCACTCTTATGCCCTCTCAGGGTTTAGGGCTTTGGGTTTTTGAGCTGAAGGCTTTAAACTTTGGATGTAGCGCCTACGGCTTAAGGTTTGCCAGTTGGGCTGATACCATAAACCCACACGAATGCATGCTCCCCAGTGGGATGTCGAGGAGTTGAATCCAGCACTTGGGGATGCATCGATACAGGCAAGCAAAATGTCAAGTGGAAGCCTGGGGAAGTAGGAACATTGCAGCCCTAACAAGACCGTATCATGGTATACCCGCCCAAAGCACGTTCTGCAGTCAACGCCAGGAAGGGTGTGGCATGGAAATAAGATGATTTCTACCACGGTTTCCTATCTTTCTATATCCTATGTCCTTCCCTAATCCCTAAACCTTGGGTATGGGGATACGCATGTTCCAGCTGTAGGGCCTCTAGTGCAAGGTGAGGCGCCCTGAACCCGAAAGCCTACGCTTTCTGTAGGTTCTCCTAATGACCCCTTTAAAAACCCCACATGTTTCTGCCTGAATTAGCTTTGCCTGATCCATGGAGAACTTTGGAGGAATGTAGAAGTTTATAACCTTGAAGAGGGACACCTACCTGACCTCCACACGAAAACCTACATGAGCTATAATCTAAACTCCCAGTATCCCCCTTAATATCCCCTATAGTCTATATAATCCCCTATATAAGCCCTTTTTTAAGGAGTTTAGACTATAGCTCACATCGTGAACCACAAATCGCCGAGGCATCCTCATGGCTTAAATCGCCCTGAGCATCCCCAGAAAACCTCAGTTAAGGGGGAGAACCTGGAGGAGTAGTATAGGGGGGTGAGTACTTGGGGGTCAAGGTTAATAACTGTATGAGCTATAATCCAAACTCCTATTATCCTCCTTAATAACCCTCATAATAGGAACTCCATATGAATGTATGGCCTTCTGTACGGAGTTTAGACTGCAGCTCACATGGCTTACAGGCTTATAAGAATACTGACCAAGTTCCCCTGTCCCTGGAAATCAACCCTGCGCAGCGTGGCTTACTAATCATTTGGTTTTCTGGGTTGCTGTTGAGGAACTTAAATTAAGCTATTATATTGGGGAAATGATATTAATTACGATGTATGCCCATTCTGGCAACTTAATTTAAGTTCCTTAACCGCAACCCAGAATATTGCATTCCAGGACGAATGTGCCCTTAACAAGGCACCTGTATTAGAGTGCTCTAGGATGGGGGGCAGTATCCAAACTTTAAGGTTCAGGCTTTAGGGTTCTAATCCCCGGGTGATTTGGTGGTTTCCAAAAATACGGGAACCCAATTTCGACCCCCAGAAGTATAACCCTTTTCATAGTTCGGCAAAATGGCATATCCCCTTCATAACCCGCAGCGAACTCATACCACTCCTTTGTGAGCATGTTCTCTACTCCCTCAGGCCCTGAGAGTACCCGCAGCTTTTATTCCTCAAACCCCTGAACACGGTTCTCAGCCGCGGACAGACTTCAGAGGAAAGCGGGCAGCGACCACCGTTCCCTGCAGGGTTTAGGGTTTAGGGTGGGATGCCCGCTCATGAGGTTCTGCGTCCAAGTGGTTTGATTGCAACTCATACATTAAATATTATGAATACAATATGAAGGGATTACTTAGGAAGACCCACATTTTGAGAACAAACACCTGGCGCAAGGGTTTAGGCAAACGGGTTGCTGAGGCAATGTGGGAATGTGCAAATGGGACATGAATATGGGACCTAATAGTACAGTCTTTCTCGTTGGGGCTTCCAAGAGTGTCCCAATTTTTTGGAAACCCCCACGTATGGGCGTTCCCGACGCAAGTGCACCAATGTGTATCCCTGCTGTTCATCATCACAAGATACCAGGTGCCATACGCTGGTAGGATTAAAGCAGCACAAACAAAGCTGCACACAAGAACAAGAACCAAAACTATGAAAGTCTGAGGCAGTTTTGAAACAGACCCATCATCACCACTGAAAGACCCTAGGGAAACACCATATCCTTCCATTACCCGAAACCCGAACTCTAGACCCAAACCCGCAAGCCCATCATACAGATAGCCGATGTCTAGAGGGAGTTTGGTACAACCACTGCAAAACACAATGTCGGGTACAACCTTCAGGAAAATGTGAGAGTATTTTTGATAAACTCGAGTGTTGTGCTTTTGGTTCCCTCCAAAGTACATGTCATATGCGGGATTTTTCGGGTCTAGCATAGCCACTGTGGGATTGGGTTCGCCCTCATGTCCTGTACAGAGCGTTTAGGAGATTCACGTGAAGGAACTATGGCACTTCCCATGTCGAGCCAGAAATCCCTGATCCCCAACCCCGCAAATCTATAAGCTCAATGAAGGCGACTCGAAACACGTCACTAAAGCCTGTAAACTGTAAACTCCCCGACCTTCAACTTACACTTGCTGAACGGAGAGGTGGTGGAGTGGATGACTTGTTCATCCCAAATATAACACAAATACCCCGAGTATAGTACCGAAATTCACCCGCCCCCGACTCCCCCGGAAGAACCAGTATGTCATGTAGAAGGCTGGACTACCAGCAACATCATGTTGAGGTCGTCCATTTGAGGCGCCCGCCTTCTAAATTCTGTATGGTATGTATATTGCCCAATTCCCATTCCATGTTCATGGTTCCTTCATTTGAGGGCAACAACTATATGAGCTACACCCAATATTTCTACACCAGCAATGGGCATGCGCTCTTATTAGGGAATATAACCAGTAGGGACTGATGGTCCCAAGGCACCCCATATTGACACAAGCTCTTTTTAAGTTATATATATTCTTACATATGTGTTTCCTAAAGATTACGAAAATGTGAGTGTGTTTTACATGCCGTATGTATTCCCTGAAGACTACGTATCTACACTTCTACAGTGACGGACTGGGCCTTGAAGGGAGTCGGTGTGGGTGCAGCCGCTACGTCCGGCGGGGCGGAGGCGGGGACGAATGTGGGCGCCTCTGGGATGTACGGTTTCAGGGTTTAAGCCTTAGGTTAAGGTTTCGGGTTTAAGGTTTAGGGTTTTCGGTTTCAGGGTTTAGGCTTTAGGTTGAGGTTTTGGGTTTAAGGTTTAGGGCTTAAGGTTTAGGGTTTCAGAAGGTTTCAGAAGCCATCTACAACAGGTGGATAGTCTCTTATAGGCCTTCGATACCACGCCTCTAAGTTACCGAGCCAAACACCCGGGTCCCACAAACTAAGATGCTGTGCTTGGCGCTCTTCATTGTAGACATCATAGGGATGCCGTTCAGCTACACAAAAATTGGCACCTATAAAATTCCTCTGCAGAATTTGGGTAAACTTCCCGGTAGATTGGCTATAGTAACTCGATTCTTCTAAACCTTTTCTTTCTTCTACACCCCCAACCCTGAAACCCCAAGCCCATAACCCCCCAAAAGATGCAGGTCATAAACCCGAAGCCATAAGCCCCTAAACCTAATCCCCCAATCCTCAAACCGCAACAAAATCACTTGGGTCAATCCCACGCCCAGTAATGGGCACCACAAGGGACTAGTGTAGATATGTCATGTGTTTTTTAATCTCATATTTAGGGGCTATCACTGTTGGGATGGTTGGCCTAAAACATCACTGCCAAAACCCTGTATAACCTCAACGGCCTGAACCAACATCAACCTAAAGCCCTAAACCGCAAATCGCCAGTTTAGGGTCTAGGGTAGTTGTGATGGGAACCAACTAAAATTACATTCTTCTTGCAAAGTACTACAACCCAAAGGAGCATATCGTTTTACTTTGGAGTAGGGACGAGAGTACTCTCACATACAACACTACTCACATGAACCCCAAATCCGAGGCAGGCATACTACGAAGCACTGACGTTTCAGTTTCAATACATGTAAGAACAAAAAGACATCAAATATTGCTGTGTTGCCTCCCTCTCACGCGTCCTGAATGGACCCCCGCCCTGAGCCCTATACCCCTGTTGCCATGCAAACCTTGGGGAGGATTCCTTGCATCCTTGAGCTCTATGTGTTGCGAGGGTCTGTCAGGGCCTTTTTGGAGAAACTCAAACAGCCCGACCCCTGCAACCTTGAAACCCCTAAACCCTGAACCCTAAACCCATAACCTCCAAACCCCAAGGTGCCTTGGCCTCTGCCATAGCCTCCCGTCGGGCCTGCACAGGGTTCTCCGTAATGACGGGGCCTAGAGAATTAGAAGGTCTTGGGGGATGCTTTGCAATGATGAGAGCGGAGGTTTTGGGGTAGACTGTACTACATTCTGCAAGATGGTAATTGCGCAGAAGAAAAGGGCTTGGGGGCATATCAGACAATAACAAAATTGGGGTGTGGGCATCTTCTACTAGACGCTTCTAGAAGTAGCAATCGGGATCTGGATTTTTCTATACTATATAGCCCTAAACCCTAGGGCTTTCTGTGTATACTTTGCTAACTTGGAGTAAGGCTACGCGCCGCGCGTCGATTTAAGTGTAATCGGAGCTAGGGTCGAGGGGTGTTTAGGGTTTAGGGTTTATAGGGTTTAGGTATAGTATGCTGTAGTTAGAGTGGGGTCTAGGGTATATATTCTACTGCAATGAGAAAAGATTTTCGTTTATGTAACAATGTCATTGGGATTTTGGGGTATGTGCTGCTACAATGACTTGAATAGTGTGCTTGGGGGGCATCTCATGATCTTATGCTGTAATTACAAGACAGTGTGTGTGTGTGTGTGCGTGCATCTCTTGTGATGTTAGTTAGGGGAACCGATAATGTAGACACGCGCGCCATTGGGAAAAAAAGTTTCACGCAATGGCAGGCGCAACCCTCCGCAATTACGGCATGACATACCTCAAATCCTCATTCTAATTGTCCTGGCCCCTCAAGCCTAAACCTCGTCTGATCACTAGATCCAAAAGTAATCTAAAAATCGTAAGCCTTGCAAGCACCAAACGCGAAGCTGTAAACACCAAAACATGTTTCCCTGAAACCCAAAACCTTGTGGAGATTGATCGCCTCCTCCTGAAATCAAAGACGCCACGCCCACCAAGATCAAATGTTCCTGGCAAGAGACCTTACATCAACATCTTCGCGCCAGGGAGACATGCTTATTTCAGCCGCCTGATGTACAAGCGCGAAGGGCTACCAACCATCTTCCCTTATAACCCCTAACCTCCTATAGTATAGTATGCCCCAAGGCCCTCTTCTGAGCCTAAACCCTGAAGCCGAAGCCCTAAACGCTAAACCCTAAACCCTGAGCTCTATAAGAATACAGTCTCCAGCCTTGGCCGCCTTGGCCGCTGCAAGAAATTCTGCCACCTCCGCCTGGTGCAAAAGCCCTGGCAACCCTTCTACACACGTTCCCCAGGCTTAGCCCACATGACCCTAGGAAGAAAAACGTCCTTTTTACTTGGGGTTTAGGGGTTTAGGGTTTTAGGGTTTAACAACCCTTCTACACATGTGATTAGGGATCTAGGGCTTAGGGCTTTGGGTTTAGGATTTAGGGTTATTCTTTTAGGGGTTGAGGGTTTTAGGGTTTAGGGTTTGGTTTATGGAAAAGGGTTTAGGGGCTATGTAGGGATAATGGAAACTAAAACGGAAACTACTAGCTAGAATGGAGAATCAAATGGATAACAACCCTTCTACACACGCTCCAAGCAGCAGTATGATCTAGCCACTACAAACACAACTAAGTAGTGTTTTTTGGTGGTTGAACCTAGTAAGATCATATTCCATATATAAAATAGTATACCCCAAAAGGATGATATGATCTTACTCTATAATGGGTACTATAGTACTATAGTATCCCCAAATTCGCCGAGGCATCCAGCCTCAGGGCTTTCAGATCCCTTTAAAAACCCCTCCCCCTTGCAGACACGCCTCAGCCTGGCCACCCCCCCCCCCCCTGCCATGGTGGGTGGCCTAGTCCAGCCTGACCATCCCGCATGAAATTTCAGCCTCGCCCAAGGTTCGGGGCTTTGGG
>CAJNIZ010002877.1:7066-24999 GCA_905231905.1 Symbiodinium pilosum | reverse complement strand
CTACTACTGCTGCTGCTACTACTACTACTACTACAACAACTGCTACTGCTATTATTACTACTACTCCGCCTACTACTACTACTACTACTACTAGTACTAGTACTAGTACTAGTACTAGTACTACTACTACTACAACTGCTGCTACTACTACTACTACTACTACTACTACTACATTACTACGACGACGACAACCGCATCTACTACGATGACAATAACGACGATGACTAGTCCTACAGTGACTGTACTTCACGACTATCGCTGCCAGGCATAATGATTACAGTGCCGCTGAAATCCTTCCCTCTGTACAAATCATGCCTGTCATATAGATTGACCTGCCCCACCCCACTTTTGCGTCACGAGTGTTCGCTTCTAACAGAGATGGTCGGACCTCTGATGTCAGATGAGAGCTCGGCAAACGTTTTTTCTTTATGACAACCTCTTGCCCAAGGCTCCTTGCTGGCCTAAACACACAACAGCCTCAATTTATAGGAAACTCCTGGTGAACATTAGCTAAAGCTACTTGCAGCTGTAATTATCGCAGAGATGATGATCATGACAGTGCTGTAGATACTATGGATACTGGCCAGCCACAACCTCATAGAGTAGACTTGGTTCCAGTTGTGGTAATGCTGTTGCATTCTACTTGCGCATGCAGGGAACTGGCATGCGCGGTGACTGTCACAAGGGCATCTCATCTGGGGCTGACCACCTGTGTTTATGCTGGATGCATGCGCGCCTTTGACGCGGGAACTTCTGCGCGAAGACCTACACAGGCATTGGACCTGTTGCGAGTGGGCTGCGTTGCGCCAGCTGTTTCCGCTGAGAGGACGAAAAAGGACCTATCCGAGGTGGTACGTGCAGGAGGGACGACTGGAAATGCTAGCAGGCCTCTTTCAGTCTGCATGAACATTCGTCAATTCACTGCTTGTGCAATGTGGATACACTTTGTACAACTAAGATCAATTATCGTATGCTGCCGTATTGCAACTCCTAAGAGTCCTATAATTCTACCCCAGCCCGGACAGCTGCGCCGCAGCCCAATCGCTTCCATGCCAGGGGGGAACCCGGAAAAGTGAGCCGCCACAATTCTCTTTCGGTAACACGGTACCCTGGGCTGTTAGACCGCTTGTATTTGGGGCGGGCGAGGTAAAGCATGGTGGGATGGAGCATGATGGAGCATAAGGACTAATAAGGACTGGGGCTGCAGAGCAAGAGGCAGGTGCCATGAATTCAATGCTGGCTGAGCTGATCGCTGTCTTACATTCACATCCTGCAGGCGGTTCACTCATACGGGCCCGTCAGTACGAGTACGTTCAAAAACGGGTTATTTGGCCTTCGCGCGCGCAGGCGTCTTTGCCTGCCTTTGCCGCTCGGAACTGCGAGAAGGTATCCGCACATGCATTGCAACGTGATTCAGCTGGCTGGCCATTAGTGTCAAGTCTGTTATTGGTTCCGCACTTGTGGGTCTCAACTACTTTTTCTACTCCGCTTGACACTGCGGGCTTCTGCCAACACAAATCCAAGATGAAGCTGACTTATTTCAAGGCAGCGACGTTTTGTCTGCCATGTTTTGCCTCTCTGTCATGAGGCCGTGGCTGACGACTGCCCTTTTGACAAAATCTGCAGCACGCATTGGAACAAGCATGCACGGCATTACGTGTGCATCATGCCTGTCAGCTCACCACTGGATTATTTCTCAAGGCAGGGCCCATCATATGAAATTACCCTGAACATCTTGTAATGAGCATGTAAAGAGAAGGTCCCTGCCCCATTTCAAACACACCCAAGTCTCGCCATGCCCCCTTCCAAAGGGAGTCAAAGCTGCGTGCACAGCCCTAGCAGCCCGAAACACTTCCGTGAAGTGGCTGGAAGGGAAGCCGCGCTACGCTCGCTACGCCTGCCCGAACTCGCAGGCCACCCGCTCCACGAATCCCGGAATGATGCTGATGCTGCCTGGACATGTCAAAGGATGAAAGCTGCAGCGTCACTTGATTTCGTAATATATTGTACCTATATTGCATGTTCTTGAGGAGCCCTGGCTCCCCAAATTTCGTTCATGCAAGATGCAACTGCCCATCCTAGCTGACCAATAGGACGAAGTTACCAAAGCAAGCTCAAGCAGCAGTAGGGTATCTCCTCACATCTTGAGAGACTGGCGCCTCTACAAGCTCCACACATCCTAGCGTGAACTCTAGCATGTCCGAGAGCACTGCACATATCTTGTGTTGCCTCACAGCCGTTTCGGTTGCTATCAAGGGTATACTGGTGATCTGGGCTCATTGAACGCCAGGCCGCGGTTGAAGTACAGCGGTTCCCACATTTCCTCGCCGGAAGAGGAGACCTGTCAACGCCCGACCCTGTAGAGAGTGGAGGGGTGGTGACGCTTAGGCAGAAAGGTCAAAAGAACTAACGACATCGACCATAAGATGACTACAGCTCGACGACAAGAAGGATGCATAGTAAGCGTCAGGAGCGTTGCTTTTCTATTCTCCAAGCCCTGTCAGAGATTGGTCGCTGGGAGCTTCTCAACATGCAGGTACCCTAGCAGTACCTGGAGGTTATAGGAAGGTTGCGGGGGGTCCCCTTTTAGTATTTTACAGGGGGGGGCTCAGGTTTGGCGAGCTTCCGGCTGATGAACTTAGTCCCCTGCTGCAACCAGTTTGAACTCCAGCTTCTTGACATCTGAGGGGATTCTCACCAACGTGTACCTCAGGTGACGCTCACAGCACCGACAGTGCGAATCTGCCAGTTAAGATCTCACGCCGATCTAGATTTTGGTTGCAGCAAAGACTGTACAATGGTCGAGTATCAAATCTGGAGAGGACATGTCCAATGGACGCCTGACGACCTAATGACACCTCGCAGTTTTTCGCCCTAGCTGCCACGTGCGCCCCACTGTCTACTTATCTAAACCCCAAACTGCTCCAGGTATGTCAGCTGACTTCTTGGGAGACAGCTCCAAAATGATGGTAAATGCTGCGAAGGCAAAATAATTGGACACTTAGGCAAGCATTCAAGATGTTGCACGGGGACAGTCTCTTTTCCCAAGACAATGCTCAGCCCGTGCTCATACATACATTCCAACATTTGATCTACGTGTTGTTCGCACAGTGGCCAAAGTGGAAAGGACTCTTCATTCGTCTCCATCACCACGCCCTCCGACACAGACCAGTTCCTGCAGCAAGGGGAAACATGGAAGGCTTTCTTCCAGAATCCTGCAAAGGAAAAAGCAAAACCAATTATGACCAATTTCGATATGCCCCCAGGCCCATTAACATCTCTTCCTCTATTCAGTGGGACCATGGGGATATGCAAATATCCCCTGTCAAGACTTGAGCTTGAGTTATTCAATGAACCCAAGACCGAAGCTCGATGCAAAGTCTGCGCTGAAAAGTTCGACACTCCAGTGGCCGTGCCAGCAGCTATTAGGGGGAGGGTCGGGCATTACCATCGTGAAACGTGATTTTAGGTAGTGAAGAGTCTGGATGCAGCTCAGAAGCCCGAGCTCAGGACAGTTGCCAACGATTCGCCTAAGATTTCGATCTATGCTTCTTGGTTGGGAAGTACCAGGCCATGCAAACGCAAGAAGCACAACAGACAACACTTCCAATCCTGATGCAAGAAGTGTTTGTACCGAATGTCAGGCCATGGGTTGCACATGTCTTTGGACAGCTTTATGTCGGAAGTTCTCCTTTGCTATCGTTGTAAAAGAAAGGTAGACAGAAAAAACTGGATGCCGGATCCTTGGGACTGTTCCAACGTAAGGCCAGATTCATACGCCAAAGCCTGTACCAGACAGTACCACGTAAGTTACTAACTATGTTCTTCTTACTTTACTACATTATTATTCTCTACAGCCTAACTGGGGCATTCCACCATAATACCAGTAGATTGTGGCCGCCGAGTGGCAAGTCATCCCCAGGATGGGTGTCCTGGACGCGTTGAGTCATATGGCTCAGACTATGCGTGATCTCACGGTTGGGAGTTTTGGCGCGGAAGTCAGGAATTGGATAAGCCTCCTTTTGATCTCGGAACCAACGAGTCCTCTAAAACTACAGAAAGTTGGAAGATCTCAAGCAGGCACTCGAGAATTGTAACGTCAAAGTGTCAAGGTATCAATCTGAGAACCTTGCCCATATTACAACAATGCATGCCGACACCAAACACAGGAAGCGTGGATCACATGCTGACTATGATGGACACGCATCATTCCAGCCAACATCCGGATCAGTTGGCGAGTGATCTCCATCTGTTCTTCACATGACTAACGTTCAAGCAGCTCTGCATAGTGTGCCTTGTGAAGGACATCGAAGTATAGGACTGCATCTGTTCCGGCCTCCTGCCTCAGCACAATTCGAATGCAAGGGCAGGTTCTTGCAATGCTAAAACTAGGAACAGAAGCCCCAATTTGGAGTTTTGCACAATAGCAGCGCAAGAATCAGGAAACACCATTGCGAAACGCAGGGCCCGTAACAGGTTTTCACCCAACATGTAGATTCCTTCAACATGTTCAGCCCCGGCCACTTGAAACTGAAGACATCCAGGGAACTCGGGCTCGCAGGGTACCCAGATCTGCGCAGCCATGGGTGGCAACTCCTTCCGGCTTTCAGAAAATGGGCAAAATAAAGGACCGAAGCATGTTTTAATCAGTGTTTTGACGCAGCAAACGCTCTCAAAGTCATGGATCTCTGCAAGAAGGATCCTACTCAGCTTTTAGCTTTGACCCTGGATTTGAACGATCTTCAACCAATGTGCGCTTTAGGCTCTCAATCAAAGCCTAATCTTTCTTAATCGCAGAGGAGGCTGCAATGACCAACAGCTACCGGCTAGCACAGGCAACAATAACAATCGCTCCGTGGCAAACTTCGAGCGGCCCAGCACAACCCGCGCTGAGCGAGGCGTTGTGACGCAATCGCCGATGGATGTTGCCTGGACGTGCCAATATACAGCTAGATGCATACAAGCACAAATATAAATGGATCATCAACACCGAGATATTATGAACCAAAACGGCCAAACTGGTAGGACAGCAAGAAACGTCCAACGCAGCCCAAAGAGAAAACATCGGCCACTTGCGTAAAGCTATGCAACAAAAGGAAATCTAGCTAGCGTGAGGAAAATATCGTTTGTCCAAGAACTGTTGCCGCCAAGCATAGCAGCAAGGCCTGGTGAAACTCGGGCATTGCGATGTTTGCTTTTCCGTTGTGCGCTCGTGTTGGCACTTCCATGGACCAAAGCGTCACGAATAAAATTGAGGACAGGCAAGAACAAAGCATCGAAATGCAGAACATCTGAGTATGCGTCCTGTAAGCTGGAAGCAGAGGCTGCAAACCAAAACAACTTGCTTGAAGCTAGGCGCTGCCATGCACTTCCAAGCTCCAGAAGTGTCTCCAGAGTTGATGTAGTATGAACTGATGTGGGACATGGAGGCATTGATGACAATGATGGCCTGGCAGCAGGCATTCTGCTCCGCCCAGGAGGGGCGGCTTTTTAAGGTCTACGGCTACATTCCAGTCACAGTTCAGGGCTGCTGTGCTAGAGCCGACTTAGCGATGCATAAAACAGCCTACATAAGCGGCAGAAAATTAGCCTTGCACTCCAGTGCGGAACGCGGGACTGTCAATGGTCTTATAGTTAGAGTCGAATGATAAGCCTCATTTTGAAGGGCCCAGCAGATCACCCACAAGATGACAACCGCTGTGTGCCAACAAGTCGGCAGTAGGAATGGTACCCGATGTTTTGGCAGCTGAGGCCCTTGAAGGAGGCCAGTGCAGCAAGGAAGCAGGTGGAGGTTAGCTGCCGATCCCAGCTATGATGATCTTTCCTTTGAAGAAATGCCTCTGGCTCATCTTTGGCCAAACGCTTCCAGGCATAGACGCACCGGCTGCTGGCATCCTTGTCCTAAGATGACGAAAAGAGCTACTGTAGACCGTATACAAACTGAATATGACTAGCAAGAACCAAGCACATAGCATCCAAGGCCTGGTATCACGATTCCTTCCAATAGTATGCCAGGGTGCCCTGACCCTAACAATCCTGAGCAGGTCAGGAAGCCTGAGTCGAACACCCAGCAAAAACCGTGAAAGCCCACTGTTTTGATGTACCCTAAGAGAACAGTGACTGTAAAACGCCCATAGCCTCCAGGACTGCCTGACTTGCATCCCAAAGTGTCGAGCCAGTGAAAGCCATCTGCACGGTCCTCGCAAGCTGGACGCCCAGCAACAAGGATCGCAGTGAAGCAGCGGCCATAGCAGTGAGAATCAATGACAAGTGAGGCAGAGAATGCGGAAGCAGGGACCGTATGAGATATGGAGGGATTGCCAAAATCATGCTCTTCTGGCGCTGGAGAATACCCCTCGCCTAGTCAGGACTCCACAACTTCAGGGTGCGCAGAAGGAGCCTAGTCTTGGCACATGCTGGGAAGGACATGGAGGTTGTCAAAGAGGCTTTGAAACTTACAGCCCGTCTGGGCTCCAAGTTGTCATACGGCGCCTAGATGGTGCCAAGTCTACCCAAGCGAACCGCCATACTCTCACAAATCTCCCATGATGTTTCTTCACGTGGATGCAGCTGATGCCTGGCGCAAATCTGCTTTAAATCAGCGACTGGACAACTTTTTTCTTCCAAATCTCTCTGTTTCCGCATGAGGGGACCCTGTTGCCAAATCTGACATGGAGACTGGCCAGCATGCAAGGTCGAAACTTTTGCTTAGCAGGTCCTCCTGACGATGAAGACACTTCAGCTGGCGATATAGCCTGCAAAGATTCGCTTGAGACCCGCTTGTTTGTAAACTTCCTGGCATCTACACGTAGAAGACATGCAAGCAAAGTTTGGCAAAGCTGAGCTCACAGGTGTTTGGTGTACTTAACAAAGCAAATAGGAAATCTCGAAGCTAACTTTCTTGGAATTGGGATCATAGTCGCAACGGGCGCATGCCCTGCACTCTTGGTCTGAGCAGCTTCATCAGCTTTGCCACCCAGCTTCGCAACCTCACACGGTTATGGTTGGCAGGGAACTTAAAAGGTCCATGCAAGCCAGCACTAGGGTGACGAGGGGGAAACCAGAGCTGTGCTCTAAGCCCGCAAGTAGGACTCAACCACAACAGAAACAAACCCCACACCACTGTAAGAGAAGTCGGCCCAGCAGCTGCTGTTTGTTGGGGTCCCTGGCGGCAATCTCCCAATCGATCGGGCTGGACAATGACCAATCTTCGCCTTTGAGGTTTGAGTAATGGCCTCCCACAAGAGTCTGTCTTTTGACGAAATGTGTACCGATTTGGGCTAAAAAAGTGTTCACGCACATTTGCAAGATTTGGCCATGCAGCTACTGTTCAGACTGTTTTCATGGGCTGCCTAGTGGGGTTCTTGAGAAGGTCGGTCGCTTTGTAGGGATCTCTGGTGTTGATATCGGGTGGCACTGAATGACCTATACCGCTAGCTTGAACAATCTCAGTCGACACTGTTGGCCAGCCCAGGAGATTGAAAGGAGGGGCAATTGCATGCCGGAATATGAGTGAAAAGAGGGCAAAGGATAAAGGGAGTGGCCCTTCCCGTCTCTGAGGCAAAATGTCAAACTCATCATGTCCGCCAAGGCACCTATCTCTGAGCCCATGAACATCAAAGGCCGTCCAGGCATGCAAACCGTGTACCTCGAACATAGGCATGACAGCAGCTTAGTGGGCCAGCCACTGGAGAAAGACTGTGTAGAATCATTCCCTTGCAGCCTTCCCACAGCTACGTCGCCACACTGTATGGACCTGTGCAAGTTGTGCTTGTCAAGGCACAAGAACAGCAGGCGGAGCTGCGCAAACTGCCCCTCGATGCCCATTTCTTTGTCGGCTGCCATCTGGTCTAGCAAGCTTTTCGGCTGCATGTTGTCGTGAGAGAAGGGGAGGATCCATCTCTCATTGAACGCATATGCCAAATACCTGAAGAGTGGAAAACCACCAAAAATAAAGCAACTGCCAAGGTCTGCTTCTAAAACTTGTGGAATTCTGTACCCGAGAATAATGTGTTACCAAATCATGACCCAGACTCCATGCCAGTCTCTTCCACCCAAAGGTGTCCAGCTGATGTCGCTCTTTCGGTTTCGCACCGAAGTACGAGACAGCATCATACGTGAAGCCCATGTTCCACTTCAGGTGGAACCCCAGGTCTCGCAGCTCTCCCTGGGGCTTGCAAATTGAAAAAGCATTTCTGTAAAGCCCTCGCAGCAACCATGCTATTGTTACAGTCGGCCTGAAAGGTCATGCGCTCCCAGCAGCCTACCATCCATTGCAAGCCATGATGCTCGCTGTCTCTCAGTGCCGTTTTCAGCAGGGCGATCAGTCACCTGACTGAGTTGACAGACAAATACCAACGACAAAGAGAGGCACAACACATGCTCCAGCTAAGATCAAATGCTCTTCATGGTCTGGACAGCTGTTACATTATATGAAGTCAGGGTGTATGCGTTGATGCCGGTTTGGTTTGGGCGGCAAAGTTGACAGATCGGCTAGGATGATGAGACACTAGCCTACTCCACACTAGCGACCACAAGTGGCCGCCGGGTATGACTGCATAAGCTTGTTCTGATGCCGAATGATTTACCATCTAGCCAGCAAAATCTTTCCTCCGCTCTTGAAGCCGTGCGGATGACTGCACACGCCCCTACATGGTATATGGAATAAACTGAAAATGTGCGTTAACTACAAATGGAATACCACGTGTTTCCCACCTTAAGCTCTATGTAACTAAAGGGTCATGAACCTCTGAGTGAATCCTAAAACCCTGCAGGATGCCATAAGTGATCCCTAGGCACCCATCTGAAGTTCGTAGACTCTTCAGCCGAGAGGATGACGCCAGGATGCCGCGCGCGCACCTCCATGTACTGCCAGTGGGAGGTGTATTTGTATTTGCTTCTGATGAAGGTATCCATATCAGCTTATTTGAAAGTGTGCTGGGTCCCTAACAAACAATGTAAGGAAAGCCATTGAATCAGAGAGGGCATGGGAGCCTTCGAGTCAGCTGTTGCTTGAGAGGAACCGTTTCGTCAGGCCGAAGGGGTCATCGGCCGTGGAACCAGAAGCATATGCTACTACAATCGCAAGTCACAACAGTCGACACCAGATTGCAGTTGCTGTTCTAGCTTGGAGATGACACCTTCACAAATTAGAAGGATGCAAGTGCAAGGCCAAAACTGAAATCCTTTACTCTAAATCCCGAAGCCAGGGCCTCAGCACACAGCCTTCGGAGCAAAGCAATGCCGTCCTCATTCAGCTGGCCCTGGGAGACTCCACAGGTTCAGAGTAGGAATCTTAGCCATGGGCAGGGTCCTCCTTTTGAAGGGGCGTATAATGTAGTCGTTTTTTCCCCACTGTGTTAGGAGCTTCCGGCCTTGCCGGCCATGATCGCATCCCCATCTTCCTCCCGGCCGAAGTTGCGGTAAATCATGGCCTGAGTGTGGCAAGAAATCTCCAAGCTGCTTCAGCAGTTGCCGTGCTCTGCAGCTTCAAAACTTCGACGCATCCCCCCAAAAAGTCTCGCAAGTCTCAACTTGCTGGAACTGGTGGAGTGGAGCAGTGGATCCCTGCATGCATGCTGGTCATACTGAACGTATAATACGGCCAAACACATATTCAATCCCCCACTCCCCTGCAGCACAGTAGCGTATATGTTGCAGTCAAGCAGCAGCGACGGCATCCACCCGGAGGCCATCGATGTGGAAGTGCTCGATCCAATGATGAGCGGCACCCAGGAGGTAAGCCTGCCGCAAGGGGCAAATCCTGCAAGATCACTGAATCTCCTGCCCGGCGCCACACGGGCGAATCCAGTGCAAACCTCCACCTGTGCATGACTCCTCCTTTAAAATGTCCCAGAAGCTTTCGGCCAGTTTCAAGAGCACAAGACAAAAGCCTAGGTCCGGGTACTCAAGCAGCAGTCTCAAGCTGCAGACATTGTAATTCATTGGACTCCCATCCAGGACCCCGCACCATGGGCCTATTACTGTCATTCTCTTGCCTGGACCTCGGGCTTCGCGTAATTGTATCGGGCTGTTCCCCACCTCATCGGCTCGTGAACAGATAGGCTCACAAAACGCAACAAAAACAACCTATGCAGGATAGTCTTAGGATCAGGGGCTACCTCTGATTGTTGTTTTGAGAATCCTTGCAATATTGGTCTTATCTGAAGAGTAGATCAAGCACACCTGAACCTCTTCCGGCCTTCTGTTGTGGGGGTGTAATTGCCGAAGACTCTTCAGTGCTTTGGCCTGAAAAGTAGTTACAACGATGGCCTAAACCAATTTACCATGCCAACAGGCAATTCATCACCACGCCTTTCACATATTCCCATAATATAACCCTATACAACCCTTTGGGGGTCCAGATAATGCTAGACGAGTTGCCCGGGAATCTTCCCCAGCTTTCCTTCGTACTCGTACTGCGGCGCGCCGGAGTATTCTATCAGGCCCCAGTCGTCCTTTCACATGGGAATCTGCCTAGATGACTGTTCCAAGTGTCAAGGATATTGATACGAAAACACCCATAGCTAGCATCCCAGGTATAGGGGCCCCTGCTACGTAGAATCATCTACAAAAAACCTGCATACTTCGGAAGTTCCCTGGTCTCATAGCTGGCGTGTGACTGGCTTGCCCCGCTTTTTTTCCCTCGACCCCAGCAGAACTTTACTGAATTGGCAGATAAACCTTGGTTGTGAGTGATGTGGAGGCTCTTCGGGGCTGAGGGATTCGGTGCCTTAAGCCTGACAGTGATGGGTCGTCTACAAGATCAAATTGGCTTTCCATATTGCGCGTTGGGCCAGTAGCGTCTTTACGCCCGTCGGTCGTGTCGAAAGACTGTCCATACTTGTAGCCTCAGAGATTTTTGGGGTAGACAGCCAGGAAACCGAGGCATCGAGTCACTGCTGGCCCTGGGAGTCGTTGCTATTGGCTTGCTCTGCTTTCTGACTGTTCGATGCTGCTTGCGAAACTTTGCAGTGCTCATTGCTACAAGAGCGCTTCAGCTCCAGTCCGAAACAATGCGTACAGCCACTCATGCAGCACACATAGTTTGGAACAGGTACACTACAAACCGCTCAAGCATTTGACGAAGACTGAAATTCAAGCAAACTTGTAAGAGCTTTATTTTGCTTAACTCGCCAGTTTCCTGAGGGCAGGTGAGGTCACTATGACTTGCAGAGATTTGACGCACTTACCCTCGCTGGCCGCTGGAAAGCAGGGCAGGAATCGATCGACCCCTTGTTTTGTCTGCAGCGGGCTGCAGGCAAATCAGGAGTGTTTGTGTACTTTGTTACTATCATCTACCCTTCAGTTGTCATTCTTCAAGACTGCCACCTTTTTCTGACTGTCCCTAGCTTTCGTTGAGACGATGACTGCTGGCATCCGTTGCTCCCAGCTGAATCATGTCATCAGGCAGGAAGCTGGAAGTGACAATGGCAATTGCCTGCACGGCTTTGTACTGGCTTTCCTCCATCCGTCAAAAGGTTTCACACGCGATATCGTCCGAAGGCCACCTCAATAAAACAGTGTGGTTGGTGTATAGTGTCGAGGAAACGCGCGAAACGCTGGCTGCTTGCCCAGTCCGCCCCACATGTAGTTACACAGTTGTCCGGCAGTGAGCTTCCTCGCCTTTTCCCCCAAGGCATGTGTGTCGTTGTAGCGCTGCACGAGCTCCTGGATGGCTACAAGGCCCTTCGCTCGAAGAGACACCTCTTCCCATGAGCCTGAAGGGAGAGTTTCGCCAGCATCAATCTGCGAGTTGAGCTCGGAAGTGCAAACCAGAACCCCCAGTTTCCGGAGCACGGCGACAACCACGTTGTCGATGAATCCGCTCAGCTTCGCGTAGTCGTCGAAAACTAGCAGCTTCTGAGTTGCAGGATCAAGCGTGCTGTCATGTCTAAAGCGCATGTGAATCTCGGATGCAACCAGCTGAGCTTTCTTTGCAAGCAAAGCATACTGCTCGGAGGGTACAGCACTTACGTCATGGACAAATTTCAGTGGCAGGTCTTCTCGTTTTAGCACATATGAGTCACGGAACGTGAATGGAAATGTCGCCACAAGTTGGGCAACAAATTGACATGCCCCATGCTGGCAGTTAGCAGCCGTCCAGTGACCAAGTGTAGCATGCGGCGTGCTATGGAGGACGTCTGCATACTCCTTTATCACGCCGTGAATTTGCTCGGCTAAAAGCTGCAAGTCAGAGAAGTCGATGTCAAAAAGCTGCTTCACTTGCTCGACAGCAATCTCATGAAGCCAGCTTGCCCGAACAGTGGTTCCAAAAGCCTTCCCCAAAGCAACAAGTCCTCCTCGAATAGTAAGCCATGCGCCTTGGCCATCTCTCCTCTGATGGAGGATGTGCCGGAAACCGCTTCCAAAGTCCAAACCATGGACAAGCACAATGAAGCCAGCTTCTTCTAGGGGTGACTCAAACGTCAACTCTGGAAAGCAGTTTGTCGAGCCAATGTGGAAGTCAAGGAGGCCAGGAAAGGGCGCCTCCTCAGACTCCAAGAAGCGGAGCATGGCAGTCTCGTCCAAGGACACCAGAGGTGTCTTCAGCTCGGAGCAGGACTTCAAAGCAAGCTCCGGAGAAGACGGGGCAGCAGACGCCATGAGGCTCCTACAATGAACAGAAACAGTTTTACAGCGAGAAGAACTCTTCGAAGACAGCTGCGCCACAGAAGCCCTAACTTCCCTAGATAAAAAGAAGTGCGGGAGCCCCCATAATCCCCATAATGCCCTTGTAATCACCAGGCACTGCTAAGTTCATCATGCAGTGCAAGGCCCAGGTGCCTTGGCGAAGTGCGCCCCGACAAAATCCATGAAAACTGCGATCCCGTAGCGATGCAGTGTGTCAACCTTAGCTGCATGATCGTGATATGGGAGATCCTCTCGAAGAAGCGCACTCTTGGGGGACCTAGGACCTGGGAATGTAATCAAACGTGGGCGCACTACAATAGGATTCTGTAACAGATTGCCATTGGAAACTTGGATGCTTCAGTTTACTGATCGCAGCCACTATGAGCAGCAAGTTTCATCCCGCAATCACCTGATATGGCAGGCCTGCTGAAGTCCCAGTTGCTAGGAAGCGGAAATCGTCTGGAGTTCCCATTCGCCTGCGCTTAGCACACAGTTCTATGGAGCAATCTTGCCTCATAAGTCCTGAACATGATCACCAGAAAGCTCCCAACTATTTCATGTCAAAGCCCGTGCAATTTTTGCCAGGAGAGGCCCCAAGTGGCACCTGTCCACAGCGAAGAGCCCCGCTGCACATTGGTATCCCCAAGACTCGTAGCAAGGATACCTTGTCTCTGGCTTTCCAGATTTTCGGCTCCAAGGTCTTCTGTCCATCTCTTTAGTGCCCACTTCATACAAAAAACACATGCACACGAAGATGCATAGGAATCCCTTACTACAATTTGCCTGCATTGGCGTGCATGCATGGCCTGAAATCTTCGGTTACAGCCCCGTCAGTCAGACTTGCAAAAGACATCAAAGACAGGGCACATCAGCAATCAGCCTACCCCTGAAACTTTGCAACTGCTAGACTGCTAGAAACAAGTTCGGAAGACTGCGTAATTACTTAGATCAAGCTGAAAAGCCATACTGCAGCAGCAAACAAATAGAAAACGTGGCATGTCAGCAATTGCGAAAACTCTTGCAAGCCCTGGCACAGCCCGAATCCCCGACACTCCCAACCGTTTCTAGCGAGCCACCGACATTTCTAAACCTCCATGCCCTTGGACCACAACAACCACAAACTTGGAGAGCAAACTGCAGGACATTCTCGAAGAAGAGCCATTCGGTCTCTGCTGGGCGGATCAGGGAAGGAGGTTAAGATCCTCAAAGCCAGGGATTTTGTGCCACTACCACCAAATGCTGCACTGGTGCTGTGAGAGCGGAAGGAACTCTACGGCGGTGAAGCCCATGTCCTCGCCAAGTCATTATCAACTGGCATCGTGGTGGTGGTAGTTGTGGTGGCGGCGAAGACCAAGATTACATGTCACAGCAATCATAAACCTGGAAAAGTAACAATGTTGTATAGTTTTTACGTACGGTGCACGTTATCCTTGCAACACGAATAACTATGAATCGAATCGCGGCGGCTGTGGTGCATGCAGCATGTTTGTTGCTCTTCTGCTTTTCTCCCTGATACGTAGATGCCAGGCCAAAAGACTAAAGGTTGGTCTGCCACCGGCTGCACAATTGCGAAAACAGAGCATATCAATGCTTTGTTTTCCATGTAGAACTGAAAATCATCTGGCGACTACTGTACCCACTTGTGTAACTCGGGGCATTTGGCTCCATGGCTGTCTGGACTGCAGGCTGTCCAGCACGTGCTTTGCCAAGGGCTCCGCCAGGTCTCGGTAGCTTGAACTTGTCGAACTTGAAGTGAAACTTCCCAAGTGCACCTTTCCCAACAGAAGCAAAGCTCCAGCCCTGAGCCTCTACACCGCCATGACGATGCATAAATACTCAAACAGAAGGACACGCAGGAACGAAACTCCAGATGCACCACAAGCTGTGCAGCGTTTGCATGGGAAGGTGCTTAGAAACACACTAGAAAATTTGAGACGACACTTATGATATGACAACTTGTGACAACACTAAGTACAATATCCTCAAGAGGCAGAAATGTGGATTGAAAGGTTGAATCCTGATTAGCGCGGGGCGTTGTAACAAAGTAAAGTGTTAAGAAAAGTATGTTGGACCCCTATTCGATTCGGACGGTGCCAGTCAAGTTTTTTCTGCTGATTGAGTTCTGAAGCCAGAATGCTGTTGGCTCTTGAAGCCAGACCTTCAGATATTAATGAAGGGCAGGCACGATTACCTTTGGAACCTGGAGTCTGATGCCACCAAAAAATCGTCGATTTCCTATTACTGTACTGTCCTTAGGAAATATTTATAATTCTTATGCTACTATAACCCTAGGGGAGTATTCAGAATGCAATCTTTATTCTAGGTCTGAGGAAACTACAGATTAAACACCGCCTTTTGGAAGAGGCTAGGCAATCAAATAGGGGGTAGTCCAGCAGGTCTCCTGATCCTCAATCACATGCAAGGTTTGGGGGGGCTCAATTATGTAAAGGATATTTGACTGGTTAATGGTGAGGCCATGCTAATGTATCAAATTTGTGGTTAATTCGATTTCTCAACGATGTTCATTGAAGTCTAGTCCTTGATGGTTAGATCTTAAGTAGTTTAAACTGATGCTTGATTAGATTTCAACAGATAGGTATCCATTTGATCTTAATTGATCTCAGCTGATCTTAACCAGATTTTCAACGACTCTAATGAGATTGTAATTGCGTGTAAAAGGCTTTAGAGGCCAGGCCTTTAAACATAACGGCCGAGCTTTCAAGCCGTTCCCAAGGAAATCAGAAGAGGCCGAAGCGGGAGGATCTCCCATTATGTTTGGGGGGAACGGGAGGGGGCCTCCCATACTAATCGGGATCCAAAATTCGGTGTGTCTATATATATACACACACATAGATATAGAAACTGACATGCGTGATCTGTTGACTGGCCTCGTAGATGGACAACGGTTCTTTGCACCACGTCGCACTGCCAAACTTGGCCTCCACAGCAACACATGAAGTTCCACAGCAACACATGAAGTTTAGTCAAGAAGGTGTGCAGGTTTGAAGCAAAGCTTACTGAAATTGTGTCATGTGCGCAGTACTTTCCTCCACTATAAAATGTTGCCCGCAGGAGAAGCTCCATCGACAAACCCAAGACCAGGTAACCCTCTCTCTGCGCCAGGAGCCTGCCGGTTCGCGATGAAGGCATCATCAGTCCACGCATAAGTGCCATGCCTTCAGAGAAGTTGCTACAAATAGGTCACGTCATGCAGAACGGACGAATGCAGTGCATGACATTCGCAGACAAACGTACAAGTAGGTTCTGTCCAGCATGAAAGGATCAGTCCAGTCCACTTTACGCCAAATGCCTCTGAAAAAATGCGCCGGCGTCCTTTGGACAGACACGTCTGCGAGTAGCTGGATGCCAAAAAGTTAAGTGAAAGGCAGCCTGAAGGACCTACTGTTGACGGATGAAAGGTTGCACCACCTAGGGGCCCTAAACTACTGTAGTTCCTAGGACTTTAGGCACTTAAGGTGGTACACGATTTCCTCCATCAACAGTAACTCTTCCATCTTTACCGCTGAACATGGCCGAGGATACATGCAAGTACCGGATCGGAGCGGGCTTCCGCATGACCGAGAAGCCTTTGACCTAAACACGAATTATTGCAGACCAGCTTCCATGCTGCTCTGCTGTAGTCGTCACACTCTGGAACCTGCGGCAGATGAGCAGTTTTTGCGTGTACAGGCGTGTGGAGAACACCTCATCCCACTAAGAGCTCCAAACGGCCGATGTGAATTGGAAACATGTGTCCTCAGCTACACTTCGTACAGTTTTCGCGCCTTGGCATCATGTCCTCCATCGGATGGATCCACGAACTCCAGAGCGTATGGGTCCGCCTTGATTACCTGACCAGGTCGCATCGTAGTGAGGCCGTGCTAGTATGAAAGAGTAGAGAGACATGGATACGCGTAGGCAATCTTGGGGAAGTCTTACATGGCTCTGAGAGGACAGGATTGGTTGACAGTTCTTATCGAGCAGCAAGTTTCCGTTTTGGTCTACCCATGGGCCAACCCAGAACAAGACCATGCATGGGTGTGCGAGATTCAGCTTTCAGCGGAGGTAATACTTGCCATCCAGAGAACCTGCCCCAAAGCACAGCGGAAACGTGGAAAAAAGCAAACACACGATTGCACGACTGCCAGCATGACTGATTGGCATTACAGCACGAATCATGCATAATGTGACGGTATGCGCGACTTAATTGCTTAATTATGCACAAGAAAGTCTTGAAGCGGACTATGTCTCTTAATCCCAAACCTTCCACCCTGAAATCCTGTTCTGGCACTCCTCCGGGGGCGCAATGCCTACAAAGTAAGTTATGCACCGGGACAATTTTGGTAAATGATTCGCAGGCCGTGCAGCAAAGGAACGGAGTCGAGAGCTTTCGACACCACCTGCCATGCTGACAGCAATCTCCAACATTTCGAACGAGTCGGAGGTGCACGATACACATGATGGTCACACGATACATTGTACAAGAAAGCCGTCCATGTGGTTCAAAATTGCTTCGGACAGGTCAGAATAAATAGAGCAGAAACACGCCCATGGTTTCGTTGCTGATCATAGACCCCATCTTCGCCACGCTCCCAATTGGAAACAAATTCAGTGCTCTTTCCCCGTCCGCCAGACCCGAACCAGCGACGCTCCTGTCCTAAGACCCCCGGAACAAAGCCAGCATCATGAGCCAGCTGCAAAGTCTTTTCCGTGGCCTCTGAAACCAAGCAAGCATCATGGACATCAGGTTAAAACTTCTCGGGAGTAGCCGCCGGCACAAACCCACCATCAGGAGAGTCGGCTGGCCTCAGCCGCCAGCACAAACCCAGCATCATGAGCATCACCTGGAAACTCTTTTCCCTGGCTGCCAGAACAAATGCGGCATTGCCGCCAGCACAAGCGCAACTCTTCCCCCTAAACACCAGAACAAATCCCAACATCATGAGCATAAGCTGAAACTCTGTTCCCTAGCCGTCAGCACAAACCCAGCATCATCAGCATCAGATGCAAACTCTTTCCCTAGCAGCCAGCACGAACACCCAGCATCATGAGCATCTGCTGAAAACTCTCTCCTCCCTAGCCGACAGCACAAACGCCCAGCGGCATGAGCATCAGCTGGAAACTCTGTTCCCTAGCCACCAGAACAAACACCCAGCATCATGAGCATGAGCCGAAAACTCTTTTCCTGACCAGCCAGCACAAACAGAAACTCTTCCGCCAGCACAAACACCCAGCATCATGAGCATCAGCTGGAACCCTGTTCCCTAACCGCCAGCCCAAACACCCAGCATCATGAGCAT
>CAJNIZ010002876.1:12328-24702 GCA_905231905.1 Symbiodinium pilosum | reverse complement strand
GGGTTTAGAGGGTTCAGGGTTTAGGATTTAGGGCTCAGGGTTTAGGGTCTAGGGCTGAGGGTTTAGGGATTAGGATTTAGGACTCAGGGTTTAAGGCTGAGGGTTTAGGGTTTAGGAAAAAAGGCTCGGAGTTTAGGGCTGAGGGTTTAGGATGTAGGCCGGGGCTATGCAGGGCTTATGGAGGGCGAGCTACGAGCCTCTTAGAGGGAATTGGGGGAGGCGTTCAGGGTTTAGGTTTTAGGGGTATAGGGTTCAGGGTTTAGGGTTTAGGATTTGGGGTGTAGGATTTGGGGTTTAGGGTTTAGGGTTTAGGATTTATGGTTTAGGGTTTAGGGTATTTAAGGGCAGGATCTCAAAGGAGGACAATGGTAGGATGAGCACTCCTTATCCCCATTATTGCTGTGCTTACTAAGTCCCCTGGAAATCTGCAGAATATCCCTAAACCTTAAAACCCCATGGAGCAAGGTATCGACGCTGCTCTACCCAGTCTGGAGGAGGCTGCAGATTGCTTTCGGGAGACTCGGGCAGTTTGCAGTTCTATGGGGTTTAAGGTTGGGGGTTCTCTGGGGGTCTAGGGTTCAGGGAGTTTTCGGACACTGGAGGTCCTTTCCTGTGGGTCCTTCCCTGTGTCGTCCTTTCTGGGCCCTGCATCTTCTCTTTACTCTTTCAGGGTTTAGGGGAGTTTTGGGTTTAGGGTTTAGGGGTTTAGGGGCACTTAGGCTTCAACATCATTCCCAAGGAAATGCCCTGCCTCGGATTGGAACCCTGGATCTCGGGCGCGGTGAAGATGGCGTTGTTAATTCCAGGCCGCCATGGGGATCTAGGTTGTATGGTTCAGGGTTTAGGGTTTAGATCTGGATTCTGCAGTAGGCCCCCCTTTTCTGACCCCTGTCTAGCAAGGACTGAAGGCATGGAAAAGGAAATTGAAACTATTCAAACCCTAAACCCCAAACCCTAAACCCTCGGGATTATGTACAGGACTTCTTGCCAACTGGAGGTAAGGCCTAAACCCTAAACCCCTAAACCCTAAACCCTACTTCATATAACCCCAGTAAAGGTGTTTGATTTTGGGGTTGTGGCCCTTTGTATTCCTAAGTCTCTGAGGATCCTAGGAACTTGTTTGAGCTAATTATCGTCGAAACTCCTTAAAGAAGGTTTGTACAGGGTTTAGGGTTTAAGGTTTTGGGTCTAAACTCTTTAAAAGTGCCTTTTATAGGGCATTATATAGGGGAGTATTTTAGGGGTCATTATTAGGGGGATACTAGGAGTTTAGACTATAGCTCACTTATTTCGAGTGGAGGATCGGGGTTCTCGGTAGGAAGGTTACTGAGCACCAGGATCATGCATTAAAGGGCTTAGAAGATGCTGCAGGGTATCATATGGTTTTAGAGTCCACCTTAAGTAGATAGAATATGGGATATATGGGGATCTTGTTCTAATCTACCCAAAGCCATATTCTATCTACTTAAGGGGGATTATAAGCTGTTGACGGCTTTAAAGTGACAATTTGTGTGGGGGAGGCAGGGTGCCGTTTGAGGGCGGAAGGGTGAGGATTTCAGGTAAAGGGATGCATGCTTAGATCTAGGCAATTGGGTTTATGCAAAGGCGGAGACCTTGTAGAAGTCCGACGGATTGGTAGGGTTTAGGGTTCATGGTTTGGGGTTTAGGGTTTACGGTTGAGGGTTTAGGATTTGTGGAGGTTTACAGAGGATCATTGTTAAGACACCCCGGCCCCCGTTTTCTGTCAGGCCTATGGCAACCCGACATGAACTACTAGGGTCCTTTAGAGCTTCATAATGTGTTCAGACTCTTGAATTAAAGCTGGGTTTCCTCATTCCATTTGGGAAGGGTTTTCCACGGGGCGACTATAGTTCTGAAGGAGTGCAAAACTATAATCTACTTGTGGTTATGGGGCTTAAGAGTGTGTAGGACTATGATCTTGGTTGGGTTCAACCATCGAATACACAATAACCTGCTACATAATCCAATCCCATCCCATCCAAGTGTCCATGTTCTTTTCCATTTGATTATCCATCGTGCAGCTCCATTACGCCATGGCTGCGCTGCCGGTTTCTGAGTTTAGGGTTTAGACGGTTTAGAACTTTAGGATGTACAGGTGTTTCAAGTTCAGATCACACTACAGTAGAAAACCTAAACCCTAACCCACTAACCCTTAATTCTGAAACTCTGAACCCCACATAGCCCTATGTAACCCAACACAACCCTACATCCCCTCTTCGAACCCTATCTTCCTGAAAATGGTCAGGTTTTCTGGGCTTCATGATGATCAACGTGTCGGGGGATATGGTCGTCCCATGTCTCGAGGGTTCAGGGTTTAGGGTTGAGGTCTTGTCCAAGTAGGTGTTTTGGGGCTTAAGGCGTATATACTGGTATCATAGGTGTATCGAACGTGTCAAGAGTGCCGGCAAGACTTTTTAAGTAGGGTCCGGGGTTTAGTGGGCACAAGAGGGTGTTATAGGTGTACTCTGATGCAGTTCAGGGAGGATATAGGGACTTGACAGGGCCCCTGTTGCAAGGATGTTTAGGGGGGTCCATTTCATTTGAGTAGCCCCATTCTTGGGAAGCCCTTCATAAGAGGAAAGCTACGTTGCTAGGATTGCTCCTAAGGACGTGCAGGTCGGGTTTTTGAGCGCTGAGACTTGGGTAGGATATTATATTCGGGTTATAATGTGGTAATCGGGACCTTCCGTTAGGCGCATGCCCCTTGATAATCTTCTATAGAGAGCAATAGTCATCTGTAAGCAGTCTTTCATGAGAACCCCCCACCCACGGATGTATTCGACAGACACCAGAATCACACCTGGCGTAGCTGCAGTTCTAGCCAGGGGAGTCAACTGCTGATAGCTTGAGCGGCTTAACCCAGACCCCTGACTAATAAACCCCCTCCCCCTAACGGGGATTATGATGGGGATCCTAAGATTAAGGCCCTTAAAAGGAGCGGGGTTTATTAATCATGGGTCACATTAGACCAGGAACAAGCCTGAAATCCTAAACCCTAAACACCCTAAACCCTAAACCCTTTCCACCCTACACCCTAAACTATACTCGCAAAAGCTCACATCTAAAAATGCGAATCCCAAACTCAAAGTCGTATGAGCTATAGTCTAAACTTCTAGTATCCCCCTTAATAGCCCTTATAGTACTCTAACATATAATCCCCTCTGTAGCCCCTTTTGAGGAGTTTAGATTGTAAGGCTCATGTTGTGCGCTATAGTCTAATCTCCTTAAAAAGAATATATAGGGGGGATACTAGAAGTTTAGACTATAGCTCATATCAACTCAACTATAGTAGTTTCCATTCTTTTTTCATCAACCCCACATAACCCCAATACTCTACAGTGGTTTCCATTTTCCGTTATCCCCATATAACCCCAACACATTAAAGTCATATGCGGATAAGGTCCCGGTGGACTTCTCGGCCTCTTCTGAGATCTACAGATCCGATGTCAGGGTGGTTCTCTCTCTGATCCTCTATGCTCTGGTGCCTGAGTTGAACTGAAGTATCCCTGCCAACCCTAAACCCTAAAAACCCTAAAAACCCTAAAAACCCTAAACCCTAAACCCTAAAGTGGCTTTGGGATCAGGATCTCGAAGAGTCTCTTGGGCTGAGGGTATGATATCAAAGTACTACAATAGTCCTACTCCTCCTGCTCCTGCTCCTTTTGCTGAGGAGGAGGCTGCTGCTCTTGATTTCTACTGCTGGTGCAGCAGTAGCAGGAGCATGTTTGCGTTTGGGTTTGGGTTGTAGGCCAAATCATGTGCCCCGAGGCTGCGTAGACTACCATATACTGTCATGTAGGACTTAAGTAAACCCTCACCTGTCCCCAATGTGCGGCCAGAAGTCACCCGAACCCCCATGAGTTGATGATTGCTTACCCCAAGGGTCCAAATTGGGGTTCTATGCGGATCAACTAAGAAATACGCATACGTGGTTTCTAGAAATCATCCACGCATTTCAGTAGAACTCATACATGACAATCCAACTCCTTCAAAAGACCCCAAATTACCCTAAACCCTAGACCTTAAACCCTAAACCCCTAAACCCCAAATCCTAAACCCTAAACCCCAAACCCTAACCCTCAACCCTAAACCCTAAACCGTGTTTCACCCCCGCGAGCTCCTCGAGGCTTGTCAGAAGAATCCGCAAGAGTACCGGAAGAGTCCAAAACTGCGAAGCCCTCGAAAAGGTTCCCTGCAAGCTACCAAAATCGCTAAGCCCTTACTTGCTTAGGGTTTAGGGTTTAGGGTTTAGGGTTTAGGGTTTAGGGTTGGGGGGCTTAGTAAGTAGGTTAATAACCCTTATAACCCATATAGTATAATAACCCTAATTATCTCTCCCTGACCCTCCAAGTATCCTCAACTCCTTGACCCGGAGCCCTCTGACTGGTAATCCCCTCCCCGATTAAGAACCCATCCCACCATTGAGAAAAAAGAACGAAGCCGTACCATCATGAAACTCCTAAGGTTCTAAGGGAAGCATGTATTATTAGGAAGGGTTCGAGGGATTTTTTAATGGGGAGGAGATTCAGCATGAGTCGGAAACGGGCATTCCAGTGTGGAGTCTGTTTCAGGCTGGCTCCTGTAGAGAAGAACTGACGATGCAAATAAGCTGTGCAGGGTTTAGGGTTTAGGGGTCTAGGGTTTAGGGTTTCGAGGCTTTTAACATCACGAACTGCTCGCGCGAGGTGTTCATAAGAGGAAGAGCAATCAGGTTGAAGTAGCCACAAACTCCAGTCTAAACCTGCACGCCCTGACAACAAAACAGGGCTCAACCTAAACAACTGACACTTCAATTTAGGGTTTAGGGTTTAGGGGTATGGGCTTAGGGTCTTGAATTCTGCACGCCCGAAATGGGCCACAGAACTTCTGCAATCCTTACACTTTGCACCCACCTCACGCAATACTCCCGATACAATCGCCGCACACCCAATCCCTAAACCCTAACCCCTAATCAAACCCTAAACCCAAAATGCTAAACCCTGAAAACAGTGCAGACATCAACAAACCGAGTGGTTTTAAAGAAGAACCCTAAAACTGCTTGAGGTGTTCATTTGGATCATGGAGCTATCGCACGCGCTCTCTCAGTTTGCCATAATGCTGACTGCACAGCTCTGGCACCTTCACCACAACTTTCACTTTGGGGATTTCCCTCAAATTAGGGGTACCTTGTTGGGGGTCCCCATGATAAGGATTACCTATTTTGGGAAACTACCATATCAAGGGACGTACACAACAATGGAGACAAAGGGAAGATGAAATAGAAACTGAGGGGTTAGGGGCTTAGCAATGAGAGGATTTTGGGTGCCCCAACCCTGCTAAAACAATGCAGAATCATATGGCAGAAGTGTTACGTTTAGGGTTTAGGGTTTAGGGAAATTGGGGCTACATGGGCCAGTTGAGAGGATTTGAGGTTTTGGGGGAGGTCAGTGAACTGTTAGGTTTAGGGCTTGACACGAAACCATAGAAATCATAGAAGCCAAGGAAAGTTCCCACTGGTCATTAGTCCAAGCTACGACCCATTAGTGCAAAGGTGTGAGTAGCTCAGGGCCAGTGCAAGCCTTTTGCGATGTCCCCATAAACCCAGAAGCCGAAGCTCTAAACCCTGACCTGGACTGCACATGAACACGCAAGGATTCAAGCACTGTTTTGGTGGCGGACCACTGGGTCCACTGTTTAATTAAGTGCTAAACCCTAAATCCAAACCTTAAGCCCCAAGTCCCTAACCAGCACTCTTAACTTAAACCGCAAATGTTTTGAGATTAGGGCTAAGAGAAACCTTGACTAAGCCCTCAAACAGCCACATCCTGCGTCGCTACCCGCAAAGCCTAAAGCTTCTACCCGCCCAGGTATTACCAGAAGGACGAGGAGGACGAAGACAAGAAGGCTGCTGATGCTGATGCAGGCGAGCTAGGATTTCCTGAAGAATTACTGGTATTCCTTAGGGTTTAGGAATCAAGGTTTACGGTCTACAGTTTACGGTTTAGAGTCTGGCGTTCAGAGTTTAGAGTTTCGGGTTTAGAGTTTTGAGTTCAAGGTTTGGTGGCCGCAATGCCCAAGACGAAATGAAGCATCAAACGGTCAAAGGTAATGGAACATGAAGCGGAAAGTTGGCTTATACTGTAGAAGCCTCAGCAATTATCAATGTTACTTTCTCAGGATTCTGATATACATATATATATATATAGTATCATATGCCCTTCCCTCAATATTAGGGCAATTTAAAGCGACTCACCCGACCTCACCCTGAATGGTCGTCTATATAGGGAATAGTACCAAGATGGCCTTGAATCGGAATTTACATTATTCTAAATTACCCCGGGTATTCTGTTCTCATTCTTTAGGCCCCTGCAGTTGGGTTTGGGCTCAGGACTTAGGGTTTACGGCTTGGGGATACGTTCACTGTCCCTGGGTACAGGTCTGAGAGTGCGAGGTGTGGTAGTTTCCAGAAATAGATTGGCCCCAAAATAGACCTCAACATACTATCATCCTTGTTATGGAGACCCCCCAATAAGGTACTCCTAATTTTGGGAAACCCCCATATATATATGTAGATATGCCCTAAACCCTAAACCCTAAACCTTAAAACCCTAAACCCTAAAACCCTAAACCCTAAAACCCTAAACCCTAAAACCCTCCCCCCAATAAGGTACTCCTAATTTGGGGAAAACCCCATGTAGGCTTCAGGGTTGGTCCTGGACCTGCGAAATACCCGCAATAATCACCTACTTTAGGTGGACCCCCCACCCAGTAATAGTGACTATTATGGATAATCAGGATTATATTAGGGTCCTCTTATATTCTTACTATACCACTATTACAGGGTGGGGGGTCCACCTACTGTATGTATCCAATTCTCTTGGCGTCAAGCCTGTTATTATGGGTGTGTTGGGGGGGGTGGAGGTAGGGTTCAGTGTTTGGAGAGTTGCGGCTCAGGGTTTGAGGTTTAGGATTTAGGATTTAGGGTTTAGGGTTTAGGGTGTGGGGTTTGGGATTGAAGGTTTGGGGTTTGGGATTTAGGGTTCAGATGAGGGGGTTGAAGGTCTTCAGGGTTTCAAGCCAATCCTCATACTTTCGAGAAGTGTCCAGAAATCCAACCGAGCTGAACTCGATGCTGGGCTTAGAAGAACCCCAAAAAATGTTCATTAAGGATTCCAGATGTTTAGCCGTCCATGGTTTTGGTATGGTACGACTCTACTGATTTGACCCCGCATGTAGGCTAAACCTTAAACCCTAAACCCAGTTTTTGAATCGTATTAAGGTGCAGGAAGTTTCGTCTTTTGGGGCCAGCCAAACCTGGAAACCCAAAACGGACCCTCTAATGGGCGTGCTAGATCAGGCTGCATGTTTAGCTCGGGGAGGGGCAGGGAAGATACCCTAAACCTGCTTGAACCCTACATTCATATGAGCCATAGTCTAAACTCCTTAAAGGGGGTTATATAGGGGATTATATAGGGGACTACTATAGGGCTTATTAATGGAGATACTAGGAGTTTAGACTACCGCTCATATAACATCTGTATATACATATCCTTATGTCCTCCTATAAAGCAATTTAGCAGGGCTTCTAGATACCCAAAATCACCCGAAGAACAGGCAAAGGCGCCTGGGACATGGTCCTGGGCTACAAACTTGGGCTGCGGCTGGGCAGAGATAAGAGAGGTTTGGAAATTCTAGCCCTTAGGGTTCAGGGACGAGGGTTCTTAGTGAGTAGGTTAAGGTTTAGGGTTCAGGGTCGGGGGGACTTGGTATGTAGGTTCATAATGGGGATAGCTAGGGTTACTATATGGGGTCTACAAACCTACTTACTGCATCCTAAATTCCATGACCTCGTGCCCTTAGCTCTAAGATCCCCTGTTTCTCCCATGCTTGGCAAGCCCAGGACCTACCACTTGGGGTCGTTGCTTTGCGGCTCTCTTCTGTGCACCCTCCTTCGGGTACCCCATGCGGCGACTGAGCTGTTGAGCAGGGCAGTTGAGGATGAACATAAAATAGGGTTTAGGATTCAGTCACCATCAGTAATAGATACTCCCGCGGAAAAACTACCAAACTTGGTGTTTGTGGTCAAGGGTTCAGGGATAATGGAGAATCAAATGAAAAAGCAAAGAGAAGATGCATTGACATTTGGGTTTTCTTAGGGATTATACAGAGGTTTCAGGGATTTTTTGTCTGGCACCATAAGAAGGAGACCACATTATTTACTAAACATCCATATCCCGAAACAAAAAACCAGTTGGCAGCTCGCGTGAGTCTCATGGATGCCGTCGTGACACTTCACTTGTTGTTGCTATGAACCCTAAACCCTGAACCTCAAACCTTAAAACCCTAAACCCTAACAGCCTGTAGAATTGTGGGACTTCCTGCGCATACTGGAAGGGCTTCTTTTGGGTGATCCTGAGATTTGCCCCGCGAAGCTCATAATCCAAAGACTACCCCGCAGGTGGCTCCTAAGTTAAGGTTTAGGGGTTTAGGGTTTCAGGGTTCCTCCCAAACTAGCCTTAACTATTCTTAAGAAGAGCCTTAATCATCCTCAGTTAACCCAAACATCCTTAAGCTGACAGAGGGTCTTCCTTGCAAATGAGCTACAGTCTAAACTCCTTAAAGGGGGACTAGGCGTTTAGGCAACGGTTCAAATGCTGCTTGCAGTCACAGGCAGGCCTTTAGGGCTCATCCACACCATGGGACTCACTTCAGCCACGTTTTCCCCAAGCCCCAAGTAGGATCTTGATGTTTGTTCTGTCCCCTTCCTAAAGCCCCAAAGTGAGTAATATCATATCCCAAGACCCCAAACAACCGCCACAAAGGACGATTACTTTGCATACTTTTGGGGTCGAGTTGGGTCTCTCCTAAGGTAGCTTCCATCGTGACTCAGACTCTGGACGATGGCAGCAACCCGGTGACTTGGCCAGTTCTATGGCCGAGTTGGGGCTTTTGTTTTGGGTTTAGGGGTTTAAGGTGTAGGATTAGGGTCCCTAAACCCTAAACCCTAAACCCTAAGACAGACGCGCAGGTTTCAGGTTCAGGGCTCAGGCTTTGGGGATCAGATGCGGGCAGTCGCGATTTGCTGCAAACCAGTGCCGAGCAATCAAGTTGTTCTTGATGCAAGGGCCTGGGCTCACCCCACCAGTTTCAAGTCAGAGGTATTCACTATGTACGCACCATACGATCACCCTTAAAAGCAACCCAGTGACTTGGTAAGTAGGTTAATAACCCCTATAACCCACATAGTAACCCCAATTATCCGCAATATTAACCTACTTACGAAGTCCTCCTGACCCTAAACCTAAACCCTAAACCCTAACCTACTTACTAAGTCCCCCTGAGCCTCCAAGTAAGGTTTATGATTCGGGGTTTAACAACAGGTTCCCCGGCCAGATGTTTTAGGGATTAGGGTTTAGGGTTCAGGGTTTAGAGTTTAGGGTTCAGGATCTAGAGTTCAGGTTACAGGGTTTAGGGCTTAGCTTCAGAGAGGACCTTCCACAAGAAGGGACTCTTCCGAGCCGTCTCTATGTCACTCCTTTGAGACATGGGTAGTTCCCAAGATTAGGGGTATAGAGGGGGTTATATAGGGATAATGGAAAAGCAAATGGAAGCTACTATTTAGGGTTTAGGGTCTAGAGTTATAAGGGTAGTTCCCAAAATTCGGGTTCCTCTTTTGGTACCCCGAAATATTAGGGGCCGTAGTAGAATCTACAACCAAAAGAGGCCCAAAATTTTGAGAACTACCAACACAATGCTAGCAGAGTCACCACAAAGTTTGAGCCCTGCATATCAGCTCTTTCCGTGATTTCTAGAAGGTGAGCACATGTCTTGTAGTACCCAAATATGGAGGGTAGAGGTGCCAAAAAAAAAACCTTCAAGGCAACACAAAAGGCGGTACCTTTACCCTGAATCCTAAACCACTGAATCCTAAGACCTAAGGCCTAAACTCCAAGCCCAGAAACTCCTCGCCCAGAAACTCTAGGTACCCCAGTAATATTGTTGTTCCTTTTTTGTTCGGGGGTCTCCTTATTGAAGTTGAATATTATGAAAAAGAGTACCCTTCTTATTTAGGGGTTACTGGGGAACCCTAGAGCCTAAACCCCAAACCCTAAAGCCTAAACTCCAAAACCAGAGACTCTCAACTCCAGAACTCAAAAGCATCAACTCGTCCTCAAGGTGAGCCGATGCTTGCAGCAATCGTGCCAGTGCCTGGGCCGCTGCTGAACATGGGTTTAGGGTTCAGGATTTAGGGTTTAGGGTTAGGGTTTGTAGTTTAGGATTTAGCGTTGGGTACTGCCCCCACTCCGAAACAGCTGGATAATAGTTATCGTAAAAAGTATAAATAGCCTGCATTATTACCCCAATAAGAGCCCATTATTGGGCGGGGGCAGTACCCCATGCATGCGCGTTGAGTTTACGGGCTTTTCCAAATTACACGGACCGAATGATGCTAAGAGTAGCAGCAATACGACTAGTAGTGATAGCAAAATGTATCACAAAGAATCCTGGCAAACAGAGACGCAGTTTAGGGTTTTGGGTAAGGCTAGGTACCCCAATGGTACCCTTGTCCCTTTTCATTTTGGGGTCCCCTCATTAAAGCTGAGCATTTGGAAAAAAAAGTATCCTAAGCCCCTAACCCTAAATCCCAAACCCTATAGACCTTAAACCCCAGGCCTTGAGCCTTTTAACCTTGAACTCTAAATAGAGAAGAAGAACCATACACATAAACCCTAAATCCTAAACCCCAAGCCCTACACCCTAAACCCTAAATCCTAAACACTAAAACTTAAATCCCAAGCCCTAAACCCTAAACCCTAAATCCTAAACCTTAAATCCCAGACCCTAAACCCTAAACACATACACATTTCATTGCGGCCAAAGCTTTCACCCAGGTGTTGCCGCACTTGTGCAGAGCGGCTACTTCAAACTGTGACGAGCTTGGGGTGCCATGGCTTAGGATTTAGGGTTTAGGAATTAGGATTTAGTGTTTAGGGTTTGGGATTTAGGGTTTAGGGTTAAAGATTTAGGGTTTAGGATATAGGATTCAGATTTAGAGTTTAGGAATTTAGGGTTTAGGGCTTAGGATTGACGTTGAAGTGGACGACATTTATTGGTTTCTTGATGTACGAAAAGCGGACAAGGGCCATTAAGCCATGTATTCAGTTTTATTCAAATAATGCGCCAGTTCGGGAGCTTTTGTAGCCTTCTGGTGCGGCTGTAAGCGAGGCGCATCAAGATCCTTATGACCCCCAAAACTCTGTTCTAAGCATGCAGGCCATTATATCAAAATCTCTATAAACCTCTATGAGAACCAGATTTCCGTGCGATTTTCTGTGGTTTCCATCTCATTCTCCTAGCAACCTCTTTGAGAGCCCGAGTGCGGACCTCCCCAAAACTTCCGCATGATTTCCAAGCTTAAGTCGTCAGTCTTCCGTCCCCTGCCGGAGCAGTCCAGGTACTGCGACATTGCCATGAACTCTACCGCATCTCGAGCCTGACCTTTTCAAGTTTGCCAAAAGTTTGAGGTCTGCTGTGGGGGATCCATACCACGAGGGGTAATATAGGGGCCTAAATAATTACAAAATACAAATATTTTGGTTCCAGATTCCTTGTATAATTATAGTATATGGGTACCTCAAATGGACCTCAAAATGATATTGGTAATTATTTTGGCCACTGAAGTAGATTAGCGGAAGTAATTCAATTGTTCTGCAGTCTTGATTTGTTGGCTGCATGTGGGCATTTCCCAAGCTTTGGGTCCGTTACCCCACAAAACCAGTCGCCGTACTGGAAATGCTACCCAAAAAGACACACTTGGGTTTCCATAAGATGGAGAAGGGCCCCAACATAGACCGCAATATATTACACTCGTTAATACAGAGGCTACCGAACAGCGCGTCTAATGTTTGGAAACCCTGATCCCTATGTTTGACCGCAGATTTTGGACATCACCGTTATGTCCTGGTCTCCGCCTGCTAAACCCTACAACTTAGCTTGACTGCCATGGAGGAACTTATATGTAATTACCATACTTGAAGTTAGTGGAAGCAATATGGGTTCCGTACAATGGTAACTTAAGTTCAGGTCACTAACAGCAAAACTAAAACATAAACCTTGAGCCCCAAACCCTACACCCTACCTACACCCTAAATCCTAAACCCTAAACCCCAACCCTAAGGCCTAAACCCTACGTAGACCCTAAGGCTAAACCCCTACCTTACCTACACCCTAAACCGCAAGGCTTAACCCTTCATCCTCTCTTGCAAAAATGGAGATCCAAGGCATACCTTACAAGCTCGGAGCCCGGATGTGGTAAGAAAATTTTCTTTTTGCCCTAAAGGTTTGATTCAGGGTTTACTTTAGGGTTTAGTTTA
>CAJNIZ010002876.1:0-12228 GCA_905231905.1 Symbiodinium pilosum | reverse complement strand
GTTTAGTTTAGGGTTTAGGGGGTTGGTGAGAAGATTTTCTCTTGCCCTCGGGGTCTAAGCGTTTAGGGCCCAGGGTATGTTAGAAAGGCTTCAAAGGTCAGATAGCCCATCCTGGACCCAAGACTCCTGCCTTAGGGTTTAGGGTTTAGGGCCCGCGAATCGCGCGAAATGGTCTTAACCCCAGACACTACAAGGCGTAGTGGGTAGTTGGGCCCCGCAGAGCCAGTTCGTAAACAAGTCCGAACCCAAAACCCTTCACCCTCCCAAAAAAACTAAACCCTAAATCCTAAACCCTAAATCCTAAACCTTAAACCCTAGATAGGTTAGGGTTGGAACGCCTCTCGGAGCTTCCAAACACCATTAGCTGGAAGTTCCCTTAAAAAGGGGTAAATTTCAGATATTTATAGTCCTAGCCCAAAGGCTCCATGTAGGTATTAGGGGCTTAGGGTTTAGGGTTTAGGGTTGATGGACGCAAAGGCTCCATGTAGCTATATACTATATACTTAGGGCCCGGCCCTAAGGGGTTCCCATATAATTACTTAAGAGCCCAAGTATATACTATATAGCTACATGGAGCCTTTGGGTAACTAATGTTTAGGGTTTAGGGTTGAGGCTACCAATAACCAGCTGAAAATCAGATTTCTACCACGGGTCCAGGGAACTTAGACTTAGGTTCTCAAAATTTTGGTGCCGTTCTGGACGCCCTGATGCAACACAGCACCGAATTATGACAACCTCCCGTATGCTAAGACGTCCTTATACGCACTATCGCATGTAGGCCACAGATTTTATGAGGGGTTAAGGTTTGGGGTCTAGGGTTTAGGGTTGACTGTAGGACATAAAATGCAGGATTTGTTCAGGGTTTAGTGGTGTCTGACACTCGGGTCTATCAGGGAGAGATTCTTAGCCTGAACTTGCAGTTCCTTCAAACCATGTACGGCCACAGAACTTCTGAAAATCCTAAACCCTAAAAGTCAAGGAGCATGCCATGAGGATTGTGGAGGAGAATGGCACAGGACCTTCGGCTGAGAGAGACCGCTGATCCCCAAACTCTCCCTTTCCCATGGTTTTAGGTTTTGGGGCTTGGCGTCAAGGATTTGTTGTTTTGTGCTTGGGGCTTGCGACTTAGGATTCGGGATCTGAGCTTAGGGCTTAGGATTCGGGATTTGAGGTTCAAAGTTCGGATTCGGAGCTGAGGGCCTGGGATTCGGGATTCTATAGTTTATGATTGAAGGTTCATGATAGGGTAACACCCTAATCTGACTCACTCCTACCCGTAGCGCGATATTGTATTGCAGTTTAATGTCGGGGGTGTCGGTTGAGGGCATGGTTAAAGGCGACGCACCCATGTTGCACGCCCATAGGCTGACTACGGGCTGATCTGAATAAGTCTAGTGGAAAGGTTTCAGCCTTTGTTAGGTTCAACGTCTAGACGTCTCTGCTACTCATTCATCGTAGTACTTACGAACAATAGAGTAGTAACATCGAACAACGTTGGGAGTACAGGAATGGGCTAGGTGGACCTCCCACCCTGTAATAGTGGTAGAGTAGGTATGTAATATACTTACCTGTCTCCCTCATAGTCACTATTACAGAGTGAGGGGTCCTCCTAAACCCTAAACCCTAAACCCACTAGCAGCCACTGAAGTGAATGAAGCTTTGACAGGAACATTTTTTGAAGTCACAATTATGCACCAATGCAACAAGAGGTTGAGGATCATATTAGGGTTTAGGCTTAGGGTTTGCCAAAATTTAAGGACACCTATGAATTTTTAAAGGGTTTTATAGGGGATCTATAGGGACATACAGGGTTATATAGGGTTTAGGGCTTCAGGATTTAGGGGTTTCCCGCACTGAGGGGTACCTTTTTTGGGGCTCCATAATGCGGACTATATAGTATTTGGGGTCTATTTTGGGGTCCCTGCAATACAGTCCACCTCCCCACCCTTTAAATCAAGACCCTAAGCTCTTTTTAATTTCTATATGACCCGTCTATAACCCCTATCTAATCGCTATAACCCATATAACCCCTATATAACCCCTAACCCTCTTTTGAACCACCCGCTTCTGCTCATCTCGTCCCTATGGCCAAGTGAAGGAGCGGATCCGCAACATGATCTCCTCGATTGGTTTCAGGGTTTCAGGCTTTAGGGCTTTAAGGCTCTAGGGCCTTAGGGTTTAGGACTTAGGGCACGTATAGACCTTACCTCTTATAGCGCCAGTAAGACGAAGACTCTACACCCCAAAGCCTAAGCCTAAAGCCCCAAAGTCCAGAACCCTAAGCCCTAAACCCTAAACCCAAACCCGAACATGAGGACTGTTGGCAGACAGGGTTGCTGGGACAATTTCCCTCATCGGCGTCGGCTTGGTTTCCCTTGGCACTGCTTTGTCTTCCTGGATAATCAGTAGCTACATCACCCGCCACTTGGAATGTTTTGTCGTCTGAGTGGTTCAGTCAGGTTTAGGTTTTAGGGGGAGCTCAGTTTGCCAGGTGTAGGGTTTAGGGTTTAATGTTGAGCCAATATTCCTGCAGCTCCTTGGGAAGTGGGACTTTGATAACTCATCCTCATGTAATTCCTCATGCGGGCTTGGTACATTCTTCTTGCACTTCCAATCTGTGTGTCCATGTTGTGGGCTCTGCGTTGGGTGAAGGCCTTTAGCCTGACGCCTAGACCTCACTGTTTTTGTTGTGCCACTTTTCTGTAGATACTATACATACAGCTATATGTACATACTAGCAACCCTCAGGGTCCAAGTACTTAATAGTGATCTACTTGCCCAACACCTGCACTACAATTCCTAGTACCCAAATTCCAAATGGATAATTTCCCGGTGCTTGGACCTTTGGGTAACCCTTTCAATGCCAAAGTCAGGCTATATCCCAGACAATTACATGAGGGGAGCTACCATGTAGGGACCTTAGATACCCAACATGTAACTCCGCATTATCCCTGTATACCCCTTGTACCCTGGACTGTGAAACCCCCAATTAGAAACTCCCCTTCCTGTAGTTGGTCCTAAACCTTAAACCTCTATACGTAATCTCTAGATATATATGTACATATCTATACATACATATACATATGTATATATACACCTCTCTCTCTCTCTCTTTCTCTCTCTTCCTCTCGCTCTCGCTGTATACCCCTTTTCAGGGGGCCCTAAACCCTCAACCCTGTTGTTGGCCCTAAACCCCAAACCATAAACCCTAAAACCTAAACCCTAAGGCTACAGCAGCGTGGCAAGCGAGCATTATATTGCAGACAAAAGGGCGGCCATGGTGGTCGCTGCAGTGGTGGGCGCGTTTCTTACTGGTGTTTTTAGGGTTCAGACTTTAGGATCTTAGGGTTTAGGGTTTAAGGTTTAGGGTTTGAGAAGTAGGGGTTAAGGTTTAGGGATTAGGAATCAGGATTCAGGGTTTAGGCTTGGTAGGGATATTAGTGCATGAACACATGAATGAAAACTACTGTATCGTTTAGAGTTTAGGGTGGTTAGCACGCAAGGAAGGAATAGATCATATGGGATTTTTGTAAGTCAATACATATAGGGGATACTGTAGGGATTCAAAGCGCCATTCCCTACTGGCCCCCGCTAAGGTTGCTGTCCATGCCCTTCATGCACTTGTACGACAGCGCCTGGGCACTGTTTTTTTCTTACAGTTTTCAATAGGTCTCGAGGTGCTCTTTAGCCAAGCATATCCCGTACCCCTTGATCTTGATGGATAGAGACTTTCCGAGGGACCATACCTTGCGCAGGCATCTGCGACGCAGTCATCTACTGCAAAGCCCTAGAGGCTCGTCGTTCGAACTCCTTTTTGCGAGTTGGATGCTGGAACTTCTTTGGTGGACATTGATTCATGAGTCGCCCAACAGGATCCACCCAGAAGTAACCAGTACTTACTGGGCCCGAATCTCCAGGTAACCTTTACTCAACAAGCTGGCAGTTCCGTGTTGTCTGTGGGTAGGATTGTGGCGGGCAGCAGGGTGATCCATGCTTGACGAAGTTGAGCTTCAACAAATTGCTGGTTGTTAGTCGGGAATCGAGGAATGGAACCCTTCGGTAGCTCCTAATACCCAACAACACATAGTTTCCAATCTTTTTTGAATTCCTCTTTTCCCTGCAATTCACAAGGTTACCTAGTGCGTGAGGGGTCGTTTGCCTTTTATGGCGTCATCCTCACTCTGCCACGCCGAATGGCGTTGCACGATGTCAAGCTTGCGCTGCGCGTCCAAAAATGAGGTCCCTCATGCCTGGACCCAAAACGTCCAAGACCCTCAACCCTCAACCCTATATAACCCTTACAATATATCCCCTAGAACTCTCTTCAAAGGATCCCTTATTTTTGGAAAGCCTTCTCGTAAGTTGGGTAAAACATCCTGAAGACTTGGGGAGCCTAAGGCTTTGGCTTAGGTTTTAGGGTGTAGGGTTTAGGATTTAGGGCTCGGGGCTTAGGGCTCTTCTGAACCCTTATCAAATGTTCCCACCAAATGTTGGCTCCTCCAGTTAGTTTAGAGTTTAGGGCTCTAGTTTTGAGTTTAGGGCTTGGGGTTTAGGACAGAACTAAACCCTAACCCCTACACCCCTAAACCTAGTTCAGAGTTTAGGGCTTAGGGTTTATGACAGGGTTTGTATGATCAAGGGCAAGCAACAAGGGTTTAGGAAACCCTACCCCCTAAATCCCAGAAGCCCTAAGTTTCATGTTTTTTTTGCTTAGGGTGTAGGGTTAGGGGATTTAGCGAGCTTTGGAGTGTTGAGGGCGTTTAGGGGGTTTGGGAGGTTTGGGAGGTTTGGGGTTTAGGGTTTGGGGTTTAGGACCCTAAGCTTCATGCTGTTTCGCTACCGAAGCTCCATGATAGCAACATTGGCGTTATACAGCTCACTTGAAATTACTCGCATGGTCCAAGTACTCAAAAATGATATACTTACCTAAAACGTGTATTACCAGTACTGTTATCCAAATCCCAAGCACGTAACTGTTCGGTACTTGGACCCTTGGAGGCAAAAAAAGCTAAACGCTAGATGTCCTTGCCGATCCCTGTATATCGCTCTACAGGGACCTACTTATTGGGTACCCTAAACATTACAAACATTAAACCCTCAACCGCACAGCTTGCGTTTGGGGTTCGGGTTGGGTTTAGGGTTAGGGGTTTAGGGTTTAGGGGGTTTAGGGTTTAGGGGGTTTAGGGTTCAGAGTTTAAGGGTTCAAGTCATCAAGGGTGGCCTTGGTGTGTCTTACCTTAATGCTCCGTGTATGTACGTTTTATGGACGTTCGGGCCACATGTAGGTAGTATTCCGTTATCTATAGATTTGGAGCTCCAGGCTTAGAGCAACTGAATCTGAAAGATCCAGAGCAGATTCTGCTCGACCCCTGCGCCCTTTTGGCTATACAGAAAGGTATATTGGTAGTCAGGGGCTATTCGCCACACAACAACTGAATCCTCACACGACAGGGACCCCGAGAAGGAATTCATTACTTCGCGAATTCGCGCACCAATAGAACTTAACACCCTATTTGGAGGTCCAGGGCAACACAAAGTAGAGGATGTAGGCAGCTAATGATCGGGAGATAGGTACAGATAGACTTTCGTCATACTCACCCTGAACCTCCAAGTATGGTCTGAGCTTTGATTCTTGAATCGACGGGTCAGGCAACGACAACGGCTGCTCCAAAGGCCCTGCTGTACGGCAAATTCTTGCAGGGTTACAAGCCTGAAGCCCAAAAATCCTGAACCCTAAAACGCACCTCAAACCCTGAATTCTAAAACCTCGCCTAAAACCCTGAACCCAAAGACCCCGCCTAAACCCCTGAATCCTAAACCCTGAGCTTCGTGCGGTCTAGCTGAGGCAGAGGCTTGATGCACTTGTTTTTCTCGTCTTTGCAGTTGTTAAGGGCTTAGAGATTAGGAAATTATCCCAAAAAGAGGAAACCCTAAACCCTAAACCCTAAAGAACCAATTGAAAAATGACATGGAAGGTAGGGATGAGGGTCTAGCTTCGTGGTTCAAGATCTGGGGTTTAGGTATCAGATGAGCAGTGTTTTACTTGGGGTTACTATAACATAGGGTTTAGGGCCCTATAATGGAGAATCAAATGGAAAAGAACATGGAAAATGAAATGAAAGCTGGGGTTATATAGTATTGTAGCTCTAGAAATTTTATTTGGGGAATACTATGGTACCCAATATAGAGTAAGATTATATCCTCCTTTTGGAGCATAGTATTTTATACAAGGAACATTATCTTACTAGGTTCAACCACCAAAAAAACACTACTCAGATGAGAACTAGGGTTGGTGTATGTAAAGTACGGAAAGCAATACAGACTGTTTGTGGGCAGAAAGCTCCAAGCTTTTCTGCATGAGCCCTAATGAGACCCTACACCCAAAACCTTAAACCCTAAACCCTAAACCTAAAACCCTAAACTGTAAAGATTATCCAGCTTCTCTCCTGGGTGGTCTGGGATTTATCTTTCGGGCTTCAGGCATGTGGCCACCCGGGTTAAGTATTTCAGAAGTGCAGTCTGAAGCTTGTGGGTGCTAGGGGGAGGGTTTAGGGGCTTATATAGGGTTTCGGTTATAGGGGAAATGGCTTGGCCTGATTCATCTAACTGAGGGTGAAGGATATAAGGCAATCGTGACCATTTTTCATCCAGGGCATGCACAGATCTTGCCAAATAATGGGAGACCCTCCTTCAGAAAGGGACCAGGAAGTTGTGTATGCCTCCAGGACCCCGAAGCATGTAGAATAGTAGTCTTGTGGACCCCTGTTTGAGTTTTGGGAGTACTATTCCAACTTACTTCAGGGGGTCCAGGAATGGAAGCATCAGAGGCAAGCAAGGGTTTTACGTCTGAACATGAAGTCTCAGATCTGACGCCAGGGGCACATGGAGATTCCTCAGATGTTGTGGGGGGATCTTCCAGCACAAAATACAGCCGTAGACCCCAACATTAGACAAAGTAATGTCCCAAAACCAATAAGCAAAGAGCCCAGAGAGTTATCATTCTGCGAACTTTGGGGTTCAGCTTCAGGTATTGCTTTGGGGTTGATCCTAGGGGCCTTAGTTTTGAGAAGCAACTTAAGTTCAGACCCGAACATTCTCCAAGCCAAAGCTGTGTCTCTGGTTAGCAAGGAAGGAAGGAATGGATCCTTATAGTAGTCCCTATATCACCCCCCCCAAGAAGGAGTAGTTTCAATTTTATGTTCCATGTCTTCTTTCCTTGCTACCCAGAGGCAATCAATCTGTGACTCATCACCGCAGGCCAAGGCGAAGGCCAAGGCGAAAGCAAAGGCCAAAGCTAAGGCCTGCAGGGTTCAGGGATCAGGGTATATAGGCTTTAGGGATTGCGGAGGAGGGTTTAGGGATTAAGGTTCAGGGCGTTGGGGTTGGGTGAGAGGCTTTAGGGTCTGGAATATTTGACTTTTCACGGGATGTTTGGCTATGATTTTAGGTTCTTGTGAGTAGGGACCAACAGACGGAGTGAGGGAAAATGGAGGTTACAGTGTCGTCTACGGTTTAGGATTTAGGGCTGAATGATGCGTCAGGGCCAGTGGAGGAAGGGTTTTAGGTAGTACAAAAGGGCAATACATTGGATCATGTGTAGGGATCCCTGTGAGGGACATTCTGGCGTCAAAAGCTGCAACTGGATAGGTTCCAGACTCCCAAGACATCAGAACTACTCTTGCTGAGCTGTAAGCGTTTAAGGGTTTAGGGTTAGGTGCTTCTTAAATTCATGTGTTTTGCTTTATATCGCGCGCACTTGGGGACATCATGCTCCAAGCTATGCCAGATGTTTGACGAGAATGTTGTTGTCATTACTATTCTTACTTTTGGTATGATTGTAAGTGTGAATGTCATGTAGTTGTTGTCATTATTGGACACCACTGGGGTGTTCCTCATATAATGTAGCAGCAAGGAATTCAAGCGATCATAATCTATATACTCATGAGCCTGAAGACTGGTTATGACTGGTTTATGAGCCCATGCGGTGCCTTCCATTGGGCTCCTCAACACCCCCAAGCTGCACTAACAGAATAGGGGCATAGGACTCTGCTCACCTAAGTTCAAGGACACCATACATAGTGCAAACCAAGAACTTCCGCTCGCTTGACACCTATGTCACAGAGATTGGATCTTATCTACACCCATCTCACATTTGAACTCCTGCTTGGATGGTCAGGGGGACTTACTAAGTAGGTTCATGAAGTTAATGATTAGGGTTACCCTAGACCCTAAACCCATAGGGTTTGTTACCTACTTACTAAGTCCCCCTGACCCTCCACGAAGCCCCCATGAGAAAACAGTAGTCAGGTTGGATTTTGCAGATATCAAGGCCTAGGGGTTAGGGATTTAGGGTTTAGGGTTCCGGGTGTAGGGGTTTAGGGGTTCAGGGTTTAGGGTTTAGGGGTTTTGGGTTTAGGGTTTTGGGTTTTAGGGTTAAGAGCTCCAGCCCTTAACCCTGAACCCTAAGCCCGAGTAGGAGGTTTGATTTGTGGGGCTGATTTCGTTTAGCCAGGGCTTGAGACAGCTTGGGTTAGAGCAAAAACTGGACATCCCAACCTAGACCGCACTAGGGCTTAGGGTTTAGGGCTTCTAAGTGTTGCGTTTATGGCTTAGCGCTGGGGATTTTAGGGCGCGGGATACCCTAAGCCCTAAACCCCTGAACCTTAAACCCTAAACCCTAATCCCTGGGTTGCCGAATTGTCCTGCTGGTGCAGAGGCGAGGCGGAAGAAGCCAGTGGCCACTTTGGCTTCAGTTCAGCTTTCGAAGGTTCAGGGTTTAGGGGGAAGCCTACTGTACCCTAGTAGCCTTTACGTACCTACAGAGCTTCCAAATGGGCTTGGGGGAAGCCTGAAGAAATATGAGTACTCTACCCTACTAACATTTACATGCCTGTAGAACTGGCAAATGTAGATGCTTGATCTGAAGCTATAGCAGCAGAACATGTCCTAAATCCTTCTTCTGCTTTGTTTCTCTGCTACTTTGATTACACCTTAGATCCTGAGCCGGTCCTTGTCGGGCTGCGACAAGAAAGAGTCCCAAGATGTTGGGGACGCATGTAAGGGGCAACCCAATGTTGAGGGACGGGCTAGACGCGCAACCAGCAGGACAAAGTGTGTCATGGAAACATTTACCCAGCCCCGCTTAATAAAAAAAAAAAAACTTCCGGCCTACAGGCACCCCACCTTCTTGGGGAATATTGGCCCGTACAGTTGCGAGTGGAACCTTAAACCCTAAACCCTAAATAGTAATTTCCATATTCTTTTCCATCATCCCTATATAACCCTATATTACCCTATGTTATCCCAACATTCCTGAAAGGGGAGTTCGGTACTCGTTCCGACGAGTAGTATGGCTTCGGGCTTGCGATTACATGAGCCGGTAGGGGATTCACGATATTTGGGGTCCGGGGATTAACATGTCGTTTCACCGCGAAGCGCACTCCCGCTACATATTCTCGCTTGCCTTCCAAAACAAAGTACTGAGCGTTAAGTCAGTGATACGGCTCATTGCAAGAATCCTGTATGAGTCCATACGTCCATTTGTCAGTATTATCTATAGGTAGAAATGAGGGAGTGATAGTATACCCAGGGTCATACAGGACTTCATCCCATGGAGAGGGGATTAGATGCCCTCGACCCCGAAACCGTTCAATCGACAGCGCCAAGCGGACTGAATAGGGGCACTTACTTTAGCATGGGGGTAGATTTCGGGATAATGTAGGGCACCGGTAAGTAACTTGCTGCTACAGCTGTCCCGGTGAGTAGCTAGACCCTGAAACTTTAGCCCTTCAACTGCATCCCTGCACTGAAATGTTGTTAAAGCACTTTAACTGAGCTGCCAGTTCTCAGACACCGTACAATTTGCTGCGTATACATATTATGGTAGCTGATCCTAAGGTCTCCCATATAGCCCCAGTTTCACTTTCATGTTCTATTTCTCCGTTTGATTCTTCAGTCAGAGAGCTTCACCCTACACTCGAAACCTTAGCAGCAACCCAGCCCAGGCACCTTTGTGGGAGCAGGTCCAAGAGGGCCTCTTCGCTCCCATTGCTCGCGCTTCAGATTTTGGAATCGGGTTTGGGGCCTTGGGATTTAGGATTTCCGGCTTAGGGTTTAGGGGTTTAGGATTTAGGATATATGGCTTAGGGCTTAGGGTTTCTGGGTTTAGGATTTAGGGCTTAGGGCTTGGGGTTTTAGGGTTTAGCGTTTAGCATTTAGGATGTAGGGCTTAGGGTTTGGGGCTTTATGGGGCGATACTGCAGCCGTAAACCTTCAACCGCAATTAAACCTCTACCTCTATACACTTTACCAGAGAACCTATAAACCTGAAAACCTTGACCCTAAACCCTAAATCCTAAATCCTAAACTTCCCTAAGCCCTTAAACCCTAAACTTTCCCTAAGCCCTGAACTTTATGGCCTCAGCGTACAGTTCTTTCGGTCTTGGGGTGAAGGTGGAATGGCAAAGCCGTGGTAATTAGCTAGGCCTAGAAATTACGCTAGTCCACAAGGGCCAGTGGGAAGCAGGAGTCTGCATGATAGGCAGGATGTGTTAATTCTCAGTTGCCCTAACGCCAAAATCATGTGAAGGATTATCAGTCCAAATTGTAGAGATCAGCTAAACTCAGGGCCCGCGCAAAAATCAGGATTTTGCGATTAGGACTTAGGCGGTTATGTGTTTCAATTTGGGGTTTGTAGAGATCAGCTGGATTCACGGTCCACGCAGAATTCAAGATTTTGTGTCTAGAATTTAGGGCTTAGGGTCTAAAACCTCAACCCTACCCTAGACCTTGTAGACCTTGAACCCTAGACCCTAACCCCTACCGCTGAGTTGTCCATCGGCTACTTCCTAGTGGGTCAGACCTTCGTGGAGCGATTCCGTGGGAAAGGCATTGAGCTGCACTCCCGCGCCGGGCCCTCAGGCAAACAGCCTCAGAAAACATAGGGTTGAGGGTTTAGGGTTTAGGGTTGAGGGTTTAGGGTTTAGGGTTTAGGGTTTAGGGACTCTTTGGGTATAATATTGGGGGTTATTAATAGGGATAGTGGAAAAGAAAATGGAAACTACTATAATGGGCTACATAGGGTATAATATAGGAGCATAGTAGGGTTAGGTTTTTTTTTAAATAAGGTGGGGATATAGATGGAAAAAATGGAAACGACTATACTGCCTGGGGTTGAGGGCTTGCTGATGCTTACGGGGGGCGTGCAGGTAAAATATTATAACTGGAGGGTGTATGCGGCGGGGTTGTAGGGTTAGTATAAACCCTAAACCCTAAACCGTGTGGCTCACAGGAACTTCGGCTGAAGGTTCGGCAGAATTGTTTACATACGGATGACTCGGTAGGCCCTTGGGATATTCGATATTTTCCCTAATGGCTTCAATAGGGGACCATCTATATTGAGATTTTTCAATGGGTTTTAGGGGGCAACCTAGATGAGAGGAGCTTAAACCTTGTTGGAGCGCCTCACCAAATTAACTATGAACTTCACAGAAAGTGGGGACACTACGACTCCTCGTCGAGGATGAGCAGGCTTTGTGCTATGGAGTTCTCTTTTTTGAGCAGTGAAGCCCACATGGTCCTAAGTACCCAAACCATAAGGGAAGTTACTACTACAGAAACTGTACTTCGTACCATATAGGAACTTTGGACCTTTTGGGCCAGACTTGCCATCATTTCTGCTTAAGCTCCAGAGGTGAGCGTGGGATTTCTTTTACGCTCTGTAATGAAGCTATGCCGCAGTCCGGTCTTGAGATGTCTTGCTTACTTCCTTCCCTCCTTAGATGAACATCCCTTGCCTCCTTCCACAGGTGTTCATCTTGTGTCTTGGCTAGTTATTGGGGGCTCAGATTATAATGAGGACCCTCAAAGGGAGCCCATAGAACGAGGACTAAATTGTATTCGGACCTATATTGGCCTCCCACTAAGTTAAGGAAACCCCCATATCTTACAGGAAAGGTTGAAGAGCAGAGGGAATGAAGGTTTCATGTCGGCGGCGCCCTACATCCTAAATTCCCCAAATCCTAAGCCCAACCCCCCCCCCCTCACCCCCCCCCAAAAAAAACAAATCCTACACCCTAGACGCTACGCATTATGCCCCCTTTCAACCCCTTTGCCAGGTCATCACTGCTTTCTGTGAGACGTTCGGTATCCAGAACAGGAAAAGGCAAGGCTTCATCAAGACGGCCAAGCCGATCCGGCAGAATTGAAATAGGGTTTAGGTTTAGGGCT
>CAJNIZ010002875.1:9750-25015 GCA_905231905.1 Symbiodinium pilosum | reverse complement strand
TGGTACGCACGCCCGGTACGCCTGGTACATGTCACGTTAAATTCTGGTACGGGTCCTTGGTACGCATGGCCGGTACGTCTGGTACATGTCCATGGTACATACCCCTAGACCTAGACCTAGACTCTACCCTAGACTATGACTTGGTTGGTACATTCATTCTGTCATCGTGTCATTCCCTGCAGGTCGCAGAGATTGGAGGATGGCTTGTTCTCCATGGGTCGCTTTCTGCGCTGGACAGAGCGCTAGATGCGGACCCGTGCGCCAATCATAAGTTCTTGGAGCAAGGGGAACGGCTCGTTCAGCAAAAAATAGCCAACCCGGGCACGCGCATCAGTAAGACCAACGACCTTTGTAAGAACGAGAATGCGCAGGTCGTCGAAGAGAAGCGGCAGGGGCTAAGGGCCCCCAAGAGGAAATTTATGACCGTAGAGGCGTACGAAAGGCGGCACGGGCCTGTGGACGCCTCCAAGATCAAGACCCATCGTGTGAATGGGCAAGAGATCCGAGGCGTCGACGTGATGGCAGCGGAGGATGTCGGGGTGTATGAGTACATCGACGAATCCTTGAATTCGGCCCAGCGCATCACCGACTTGGGTAATGAAGAGGGCATCACGTTGTCGGATGAGCAGAACACAGTCATCTTCTCCGCAGCTTCGCAAGCATTGTCAACAACACCGAAGGAGGGGTCATGTGTGGTGCTTCCCTCTTCGTCTTCGTCGTCATCTGATGGCCGGGGACTAGCCGCGATGGGAGGAGATCCTGCAACGGTAGAGCCTGGTACTCCCAAACCTTCCGAGGCGCCTTGCTGCTACTATTATTCACACTCACACCTTACAACTTGCAACTACAACTTACTACAACTCCTGTCTAAGTATTATATTGCTATTGCTATTATTTCTGTGATGATATGTTTTTATTGCTATTTATTTGGACTTTCTACTTTTACCTTTACCTTTACTGTTACTATACAATTGGTAGAGAACCCCGGAATGTTTAGCTATTGCTGAACTGGCTATTATTGTTATTAAAATGGGTTGCCACGGCCACCATCAGCCGCCTCCGCCGATGCCTCCATCACCATGGGGTTGTGTCAGTTGCGTCTCTCCGTTTACTTTGGTCTATAGGCTATAGGTTTGGTCGGGTCGATGGGCGTATAAGAAATCAGATAGGGTGGCCTAGAGTAAAAGGTTGTCGGGCTCGAGGCTCTAGGGATGTCTCCTGTGGCTGAGGTTGCTGATGGCGATAGTGACAGCGACGGCTACCAGCCATTTGCTTCGCTGTTTGCCCGCCTCAAGCCCATCAATGCACAGCCCAAGGCAAAGCAAGCAGCTCAGCCGAAGCCGAAGTCGAAGGCGAGGGCGGCTACCAACAAAGCTAGCAGCAGGGAGTCCACAGCCAAGCAGCCGCGTGTGGTCGTTGACCCAGACACCATGCAATCAGATGACAAGGAGATTGTGAACAAATTTAGTCCGCTTGTGATCCAGTTGAAGGTCTTGGATCCACCCAGTCACGACGAGGCAGGGTTCACCAAATGGTCAAAGGAAAGGGTGCAGGCGCTGCAGGATTTGAGGAATCAGATCTATACAAAGTACAAGTCCTTGAAGCGTCGCAAAGATACATCCGTTGAGCTTACCTCTTCACTTGAAGCGACGCTCGATGACCTCGCAAGCCTTTCAGAGCTTCTTCGCAAGCTTGCTGCGGGCAATCCAGAGGGCAAGCACATGTACGAAAAGCTGGAGCAAATGGACGACGTCCAAGCATGCCCTGCAATTTGGTTGAGAGCTGTCAGGGCAGCCGCTTTCGAAGACCTCAAGTTCATGCACTTTCAGCAGTTCTTCGTGCAGACCCACAGCCTTTGCAAGAAGCATGATAACCAGGAGCCAGGTTTCTTCCCGATGCTTGCGTCTCAGCTCCTCCAGCGGCTTGTCAAGGCGCTCCAGCTGCCGAAAGGCGGTGTTGTCGTAGCGGAGACCGTTGGGAACATTAAGAATTTTGTTGATGTGATGGTTGACGAAAGCCACATCCACAAGACACAGCCCGACGACATCCCCTTGGACAAGCATACGGAGGTGATGTTGAGCCTGAAGTCAATTCTGGATTTCAGCTCGCCGCCCAAAGTTGTGTTGAACTCATTGCAGATAATCAAGTCGAGCTCACAACATTGGGCTGCCATGGTGTTTGTTCTGCCACAGGGCAAGAAGATCATTGAGGCAGCGTCGTTGAACGCAACGAACAAGGAAAGCCTGGAAGGTGTCCTTGGTGTGCTGAAGAATGCCGACTCGTTCTTGCATAAATCAGGCTTGTGCACCATCAACGCTGCCTTCAGCGTCGGCTTGAAATCTTGCTTTGATGGAGATCATGGTGATCAGATGTCGGCTTTGCTTTCAGACCTCTCGGCCAAGGAGTTCAAGGTCTTGAAGGGGGCAGACAAGGATAAGCTGAGTCGTGTCCAGGCGCTCAGCCACCGTGCCGTAGAAGCCATTGTGTTTGCGGCAGTGCAGCATGATGTCATCCCTTACATGAGGACCTTGCTCTCTGGGATTTCCAACGGCGATGCCATTGATACTGGTATCATGATGCTCAATTCGGAATCGGCTTTGCTTCACCTGAGCGACAAATGTGGGCATGGGCAGGAAGTTCTTCTTGAGCGTTTCAAGGACCTGAGTGACTTCGCAAACTCCATGGTTGCAAAGCTTTGTGGGTCCGCGCCGGAGCTTCTCAGCGATCGTGATGTTCGCTCCTTGCACTTCACATGGGGAATCAAAGCAACCCTTTGCGCCGATGCGCTTGGGACTTGCGCGTCGAAAGCCCAGGAAGCTTGCCCGGATGCAACTCAAAACGTGCAGGAGCTTCTGTGTCAGTTCCAAACCACGACAAAAGAAGTTGACGAAGCCATCAAGGCATGCCTGAAGAACCACTTGACGGACAAATCCCACGCCGGTGTTCAGGAGTGCTTTGCAGCCTTGATGAAAGTGGTTCGCTCGAATGGGGCGGATGTCAGCGACGATGCAGTCCAGGACTTCCGGAGCAAAAGTGAGAGTGCAGGGTTGGTGTCCACAGTTTTGGGGGAAGAAGAGGGTGCGATTGTTCGAACAGCCATTGAGGCAGCGTCGCTGCTCTTCAGTTGTGCAGTGGAGTACGGCGTGCATGTCGCAGATGTAGCAGCGAGCACCAGTGGCCATGTTCAGACGCTGGAGTTCATCAAGCACGAGCTCAAGCTCTCACAGGTTGATTGTGTGGGCGCAGTGCAATCGCTCCGGGCAAAGGTTCAAGTTGTTGATGACGGCGATGTGTCATGCATGCAGTCCTTGATGGATGCAATGAGGAAGGTCCGCGAGACCGAGTATGGGCAGATTGTTCATGAGTGTCATGCTGATTTGAACTCGGCTTTCGTTGAGGATGCCGTGGTGGAGATTCCGGAGGACCTCGCTAAAATCGACACGTACGAGGGCATCACCAAAGCCTTTGATCAAGTGCGGCAGCATTTCAGTGTTGCGGCAACGAAGGACATCTCGCAGAAAGCTGAGGTGCTTGAAAATTGCATTCGGAACGCCAAGAAGGTTGCCGAGATCATGGATGTCCCGGTTGAGAACGTAGTCAACTTGGCCAAGTACGAGGCATCTTACAGATCCATGATCAGATGGTTGGTCACGGGGAATGTCTTCGTCTGCTTGCAGAGCAAGGCTGTGACCAGGGCGTGGCAGTCAGGGACAAAGATTCAGCAGAAGGCCCTTTCTGCGCTGCAGAGTGCTGTCAAGACTGCTTCTGACTATGACACGGAACTCCCAGCAGGCATCCAGGCTGTTGTGACCAAGGTCACGCAGATGAACGAAGTTGTGAAGCCGGCCATGTGAACAAACGAATCAGAACACACATCCTCTCTCAAGCCATTTTCGTGCATGCCTAGTAGCCACTGTCATTGAGAAATGCACATAATGCAAGTGACAAGTGACATGAACAAATTCGTTTAGCCAGCTGGTGTTCGTGCGACCCCGTACACAGGTAGGCACTAGTCATCAGCGATATGTCGACTCAGGCGTACGGGCTTGGAGTCTACGGACATTGACATTGACATTATCATTTATCATTGATCATTGATAAATATTTCTACTACATTGGAATCATTGGAATGCGGATAGCGGATATGTAACTGTAGGAGGTTGCACGCTCTCCGGCTGGCTGCAGCTTGACTCTGGCGGGCGGCATTTCGTTGCCGCTCGCTGCTATGATTTCCACGGGCTTTCAAAAGCTTGGAAGATGCTGTACAGTAGCATGGTACCATACTAGACTGGAAGTGATGTGTCGGAGTCCTGAGCCATCTGGCTTACGCACTGCCTTGGGTGGCATCATCGTGCCAGGTTCCGTTCCAATCTTGGGTTCGGGATGTCCAGCGCACACATTGCTTTACTTTGACTTTGACCAAATTCGATCGGCTTCTGGCGGCTTCTGCGCACTTTTCAAGCTGCTGCTCATGAAGCTGCTGCTGCTCATGCATGTAGACATAGTGATCGGAGTCAAGACTAGACTAGACTAGCTAGAATCAGAGAAGACAAGGGGAGAAAGAGTTGCCGTTGCGCTTGGAATCTGGCGTTTGGCAGTCGGTGCGTTCCAGACTAGTTGCGGTTGTTGAGCAGACCAAGGCTAGTTGACAGGCAGCAGTTCGTTTCAAGGACTCGTGATGAGTGATGAGTCGTGACAGGATTGCGTTGCAATTAGCGGTTGCAACAAGCCATGACATGCATTGTAATATGTAATTTGTAACTTTTGTAACTGTAAAATTGTAATGTGTGATCAGATAGTCTAGAGAGTCTAGAGTCTAGGCTACGGCTACTACGTCGCAGCCATGGGTGTCATCCCTTCTAACAGCTCAACGTTGCATCGCTGAGCTTGTTGCGCCATGGCTCCCGGAAAAAAAAAGAGCCTGGACCTGCTGCTTCTGATGTTCCAGTCCCAAAGACGAAGGCGAAAGCCAAAGCCAAACCAAAACCGGCAGCAACGCCGAAAGCGAAGCCGCCAACGAGGTCGAAACAGCCGAAAGCTGCTCGGGCGTCCACAGCTGCGGATGCCGCAGTGACACAGCCCCTAACCTTTTGGGGCGGCAGCGGCAAACATGTGGCCAACAAGCGACAGAGGACAGATGCAGCAGCTGGAGCATCTGCAGATGGCGCAGGTCAGGAAAGAACAGACAATGCAAGGGCCTCTTGCGACGGTCCACGTGTAGCTGATGCTGATGCTGACACAGTAGTTGCAGGGCCACTGGAGTTCGAGTTGTCTTCTGGTCAGCTAGTCACAGAAACAGACATGATTGCAGAGCTGGAGAAGCAGCTGGCAGAGCCTGCGGCAGTGCCGTCGGTTGACCCCAGCAGCGCCAGCCACGTTGACGGTGCCAGTGCCGCCAGTGCCGCGGGTGGTTCTGGCTCGGAAGAGGTTGTCCACAACAGCGGTGAGTCCAACGCCGATCACGACCACTCACGTGACTCAAGTGACTCAAGTTCAAATTCAAGTGCAGTCAGACCCGGGCCAAGTCATGGTTCAGGACAGCTGCGCAGCTTATGAATGCCCCTGCTTGAGGAATAGCCCTATACAGCCTATACACTAATGATACGTGCCTTCTGACTTGCATCGTAGTTAGTAGTTAGTAGTAGTTAGTAGTCATTGGCTATTGGGTCAATCGTGTGACATGAATCAAAATCTGTGCTCGATGTGTATGGGAACTCGGGGAACTGTAGTTTTGCCAAGTTCTGTCAGTAAGGGTACTACGCTAGTCACGTTATTTATATTCGGTTTTGTGTTGTGTTTTCGGTTAGTAGCCGTGGCAGTCTAATCTAGTAGTTGTAGGTGTAGCCTGCGTCGTAGTTGCGTATAATCGTCGTATTAGTGGTGAGCAGTAGTAATAGTATGTAATAGTCATAGTCATAGTCATAGTCATAGTATAGTCCTAGCGGGGGGGGCTCGGGTCTAGGTCCCAGGTGCTTCTGCTGGTACTGGTGCGGCTGGCTGCTGCTGCTGCTGCTGCTGCTGCTGCTGCTGCTGCTATTGGCTGGCAAGTCCTGAAGGTCAGGCGCTGGTGGCGGAGCGGTGGTGGTGGCAGGGTGGCAGGGGCGGCTATGGCAGCGGCGGTGGTGTTGAGTTCTTTTCTTTTGTGTGCGAGGACAAGGAGATGGCCTCGAGAAAATGGATGATGAGTCGCGGGCTCTGCGAACCTTTGATGAACTAGCGCAGGAGCCGCAACTGCATGGTCTAGGCACGTAGTCTGTGGTTTGTTGTAGTCTGTAGTCTGTTGAGTCTGTAGTATAGTATATGACGAGTCACGGTTTATAGTTTATGGTTTATAGTTATAGTCTTATAGTCATAGTCATAGTTGTAGTTTACAGCAGTTTATAGTTTGTAGTCTAGTCACTAGTCTATAGTCTATGTCTATTGTCTAGTCTGGCCCCTCGTAGTGGCAACTGTTCTAGCGGTGGCAGATGTTCATAGGAAGAGCAGTAGGGAATAGTAGCCATTGGTAGTGGTGGTGTGGCCTTGGTCCCAGTAGTGGTCCGCTGCCAGTGGGGGATAACAAGGATTCCGCAAATTTTTGCAGGACCAGTTCAACCGACTACGTCAGCATCTTCCGCTAGGAACGTTGGATGCGATGGTGAACAGCCTGCCTTCCAATGTGACATTGTTTTCAGCGTGCAGCGGAAGTGGTTCATTCGAACTCGCAGCGCGGGCGGCTGTGGACGCGATTGCTGGCCGGGGATCTCATGAGATGGAGGTGTTCTGGCTTCAAAACGATTTTTAAGCAGTGCCTTGTTCACCCTCTCGTGTCGGAGTTGTGATTGGATTGCGTGCAAATTCAAAAATGAAATTGGAGTCGTAGTCTACTACCACAACCTAGTGTAGTCGTATTTAGTTACCAGACTAGCTATGGCTGTAGGCTACTGTAGGCCATAGGCTATAGCCTATAGCCCTAATAGCCAATGTAGTAGTGGTAGTGGTTGCAATTAGACAGTTAAATTATGACGACTATAGTCTATAGTCAGGCTATAGGACTACAGGCTATAGCCTATAGCCGCCCAGTGCATCTCAACGTTCTCTGCTGTGTGTGCCGATACTAAGGTTGACGTATCTTTTGTCTGTGAAATCACGCCTTTCAAGCAGAAGTTCCTCATGAGTCAAGTTACCTGCGAGTTCGAGGAGATGTGTCTGTCAACATGCAGCATGTTCACAATTGCTCCGCTATTCGTTTGAATATCAAGTTCAACCCTCATCTGTGGTCAGGACTGCTGTGTCTTCCAGGATATCACAAAGCTCAAGGACGACCAACAGCGTGTGTGTGCAAAACACAAAGCTAACTGTGTTTCTTGGTTTCATCGTTTGCGACTGGTGATTTCTCCACGTTGCGTATCAGAGATGTGAGTCATATGTGTTGAGTTTTTTGAGGCTGTGAAAATTCCAGGAGAAGACAGCCTTTCTTTCTTTGGCGCAGGGTTCTCATGCAAGTGGCTCTGAGAAAGCATTCTGAGATTTCGTGACCTATGTTTCCAGCCACAATCTAGTGCTTGTGGAATAAGGTCGTTCAGCCGAATGAACAATGATTATGAAACCTTGCAGCGTGCTATGGCAGAGGGGATGGTTCTGAGCTCAGGGTCTCAGAATCTCACTCACAATGACACGCAACGGACGCAACGCATAATGCGCAAGGATTGCTCATCGGTGGCCACTTTCAAGGGTGTGTGTGACACGCTGTCGATCTGCCGACCGATGCTATTTCTTCTTGAGAATGTTGATTCTCTGGAAAGCAGTGATGATGATCGAGAGTCGCAGGGCCTCGCAAATATGGTCAGTCACAGACCGTGACCGTGAATGTCAGTTCCAGCCTCCGGCTGGATTCCAAGTTTCGTTTCGTTTCGATTTTGATTCTTGAAACTTTGAGTTTTGAATCTGAGGAAGGCCTCATCTTCCAACTACGCGTTGATCCTCGAGCATCTGCAAAAGTTGGGGTACGCAGTTGTTGTCCACAAGCTCCGGGCACACGAATATGGGCTGCCACAGCGACGTGTCAGACTGTATTTTTTCGGCGTGCGTCAAGATTGCCCTGATCTTGCTGAGCCGGCGGAGACTATTCTAGCCAGGGTGGCCGGTCGACTGGAACTGATGCGCCCATCCGAGATGCTGCCTCCAGTCGCTTTGATTTCAAATTTAATACAAGCTGGTCACTGGTAACTGGTAGCTCTGACTCTTGTGATTCCTATGATTTCTTGACATGTTGGGAGGGGATAGGCGGGTGGTCTGGTTCCTTCGCTACATGACTGCACGACCAATCACAAGCTTGCAATTTCACATATTTCAAATCAGGAATTGTTATTTGCCAGTTTTGGTTTTGGCCCAGGTTAAGGTCGCTGAGGCCGTGCTGGGTATTTAGCATGAAAACTAAGCCAAAATTCGAGAATCGGAAGTCCTAAGTTCCGAGTTCCTCTATCCTTGCAAGAACCAACGAAAAAACCATCAGCAGCAGCAGCAGTAGTAGCAGTAGCAGTAACATCCAGAATCCAGAGTCCAGAGTGCGATTCTCGTGGTGTGGGGCAATGTGGTGTTGCAGCAGCGAAGCCCAATGTGTAGTAGTCTGCAGAACACAGTGCCTTCAAGTCACGTTCTCATTTTAGGTTTTAAGTCTTAAGTCTTAAGTATAGGTTTATATAAGGCGGCTATAAGGTATATTTTCTAATTCGATTCTAAATTCAAATTCTAACTACGGAATGATTGATGCTGCCCGCTGCTGCTGCTGCTGCTGCTGCTGCAGCTGGTTGCCGCCGCTGCAACAATCAACTCTGCAAGCGCCGCTGCCGTTGAGCCAACGCATTCCGATCCGGCTAGAACTGCTCCCTTTAAATTACTGTGCAAGGTAACTGTAACTTTAGCTGTTGCTGATGCCATTGCCACGACCACCACGACGACAATCAATTACCACCACTATCCACTATCTAATCTAAAGTTGGTTTAGCGCAGGATCGCTTCCTGTTCGCTAGTGACGACCAGCGGCTGAAGAGCGAGCTGGTTCGCTTGTCGACGATGAAAGTTCGTGCAGCAGCAGACAACGCAGTGGAGAAAGCCGAGAAGGGCGACAAGTGGAGGGACATGCATAGCTCCATGGCGGAGCAGTGTGGCTTGGCTGTGTCAGTGCAGGTTGAAAGAACTAGATGAGAGTCACATGAGAGCTCAGCGTGCACATTTTGGCAAGACGAATACACAAATTGGATGGGAGGGTGGGGGTAATTTGACGGGTAATACAAACTCAGATGGCGTGCAATGGCCACTCGTGCAGCCGGAGCACCTCCGACGATCAGAGTGGTTTCAACTACTTTCTGCTCGCGAGCAGGAGGTGCAACCATGACTCCTACATCCCAAGTCCCAAGTAGCAAAACTATGAATGTCAGTGCCATGCAGTGATCCCTGCTCAATCCCTGGATGTGCAACATGTCTGCAGGCTGTGTGCTTCGTGGAGGTCTGGAATGATCGGCGCGCAAGCAATCGCATCAACTATGTGGACATCTCCCAGAGCGTGTCGCGCATGGCAAAGAGCACCGAAGAAAGCGAAGCGGCTTGCTAGCTTTGTGACTTTGTGACTTTGTGTGCTGGTTTCTGCAAATGCAAACAGTGTGGCAGAAGCCAGAAGCAGACGATTCCGTAGTAGTTGTAAGTAAGTTGGAATTGTGACTTATCACCCTATCCCCCCTATCCTATCCGTTAGCCCTGTGTTGATCTCCTCCATAAACCTTATGCCCTAACATCCCTAAACTAAACTGTAACTGTAAATGTAATTGTAACTGTAACTTAGGGTTTAGGGTTTAGGGTTTAGGGTTTAAGTTTAGGGTTTTAGGGTTTAGGGTGACTGTAACTGTAACTCTGTGTCTGTAACTCCTAAACTGCTCCAGACTCCAAACTTGCATCCCAATGAGTTTATGAGTTCATGACCGTTTATGATTCATTGTGTTTCAGCTTCCGCCAGAACACCATTTGCGGAACAATCCAAGGTTGTGCCAACGATTCTGCCGCAGAGCAGGCTGTGGAGCACGAAGCACAATCGCTGGCTCTTGGGTTACGTGACGCTATGACATGATTTGCTGTTGCGAATCTTGCTATCTGATGAATCTGAAGCCTGAAGCTTCGCTGTGGCTAATCAATGTTCCCCAGCTAGCCCTCGACTCAAAATTTTCAACTTCAACTTCAACTAAGGTTCTGAATTGATGGCCCTCCAGGGCTATGACACCAGCTGTCTTCCTGGTGGCGGAGTGCTGGAGATGAGTGAGCACCAGCTCGCAGATCTCGCAGGGAACGCGTTTCTCGCCAAATTGGTCCAGATGTTTCAACAGGCATCATCAATCATCACGAATCCCAATAACAAAGCTGACTCATCAAATCTCACCTTGTCATCATCCGAGGTTTTCCGTGAACTGCGCTATGGCAGCCATTTTGGCACTGCTTACAAGCTTGCGGTTCAATACCGAGAGTGAGGATGAAGAGCTGGACCAGATCACTTCTTCGTCGCTGGGCCGCTGAGATATTGTAAACCAAACAAAAATTGAAAATTGAAACTATTGAGCTGAGCAAATTGAGTACTGTAAATACTGTGCTGCGCTGAGGATTCCTCCGCGTCGGGCATGATGGGGCTCTGACGGGGTTTGGATCCAGCAAGTGCAGCGCGAAAATCCAGTTGTGTCGCAGGGTTGGTTGGGTCATGGAGTTGACCAAGCCGTGTTAGAGACTTCATCATCAACTGAACCAATGGTACTTGATAGTATCTATTATTAATCTATATACCGTACCCATTGTCCCAGGCGCCCGTCCCAAATAGCCGTACCGTACCTTAACCATGTCCCATGTGTACGTCCCAAGCCGTCGTACCGCTGGATCAGGCCCCCACATAGGCGACAGAGCATTACTCTCCAGGTTTCATAAGTTTAAACCCTAAACCCTAAACCCTAAAGGTTTAGGGTTTAGGGGTTTAGGCTCCCCAAACACTAGGGTCAAATCTAAGGATCCGTCCCAGAATCACCTGGAAGGTCGGGATTCATCTCCAGAATTTAAGGCTTAGGGTTTAGGGTAAGGGGTTTAGGGTGTAGGGGTTAGGGGTTTAGGGGTTAGGGTTTAGGGTTTAGAGCTTAAAATTCTGGATTATGAGGTGGGGCATTCTCAGAACACGGGAGCCTGTAGGAAGCTGACAGGGAGGTCCTGGAGGGTTGCAACCTGCTTTAATAATCCCTTTCGTACAATCCCCAAAGTACAAATGGGTTAGGGTTTAGGGTGTTTTTTTAGGGTTTAGGGTTTAGGGTTTAGGGTCCCTTTTGTACATTCCCCAAGTACAAATGGATAAGACCTTTAAGTACAGACATTCAGAAGGACCACCGCGGGCTCCCAATAGTGTAGGCATTCTGTTGGGGTAATCTTTGAAAACTTCATCCCATTCAAGGACTCCTATCAAAAACCCACTTCAATAATCGTTTGAGGTACCATGTTGGGGGCTCTACTTTCTACAACCTCTCAAACCCTTAACCCAAAACCCTAAGTTAGGTTTGGGAAACTTTGTGCCCCAGTCGGCGGCGACGCGACTGACACCTTCTGACTGGTGCTCAAGGGAGAGCTCTGGACTTACTCCTCTCATGGTGTTTTGTGCTTTTAGGGATTTGGGTTTTGGGTTTGGGGTTTAAGGTTTAGGGTTTAGGCCTTAAGGTTTAGGGCTAAAGATTAAGGATTTAAGGTTAAGGGTTCAGGCCTGAAGGTTTAGGGCTTATACCTAAATTGCCTCCCCCGCGTTCCTTCCGGCCCTAAACCCTGAGTCCAGAACCCTGAATAACATCTGAACATGCATTTTCTTCTTCATCCCCACTCTCCCTTGAGAACTAGTAAACCTCTCAGCGATGCTTGCTCAACAGGACGAGATGATGGAAAGCAGCATCAAAGTCAACCTCGCACAGTATAGGGTTGAGGGTATAGGATAGGGCTTGGGATTCAGACTTTGGGGCTGTGATGTTTGGATGCTATGGACATTCCTTCTGAGTTTAAGGCTTGGCGCTTCGGGTTTGGGGTTTAGGGCTTAGGGTTTAGGATGTAGGGTTTAGGGCTTGGTGCATGCTTCGTTGTAGCTTTTTATTGCTGAAGGGCTACAGAGCTCAGGATTCTGGCATGGCTGCAGGAATCTTGCACTACTGGAGAACCCCATGGTTCAGGGTTCAGGGTATAGAGTAGAGGGACCCGTACTGCAATGGGAACTGCAACATAGGAACCCAAACTTAAGGAAATCCACATGTCCTGAAATCAAATCAATTTAGGACGGACAATCGTATTTCTGGTGTGTGGTAAGCTGTCAAAATTATGGTGCCCGATTGGGTCCCTAGTAGGCTACAGCACCTCTTGTTTAGTTACCTCAAGTGGGGACTGCAATGTCAACACCCCTGCTGTCCTAAACCCTAAACCCTAAACCCTGCAAGATTGATGGAAAGGGCCCCTTTTATATGCAACTTGGGTCACTCCCTTGCAGCAACAATTACTACAGAAAAACTGCTTAGAATGAGGCATCCCGTCTGCTTCCCCGGTGCTGGTTGTTTTATATACTTGCTTTTGAGAAACTTGTATAACATGTCGGCAGTAAGTCAAGTTAGAATCAGGGATCCCATTTGCTTGCTAGAGTCTTGTTCACAATGTATGAACAAAAACAACCTACGGAAAGTCTAGCTAAGATTTGGGATCTCCTTCATTTACTAGACTTTGCTCGCCTCTGAAGTCGTTCAGAAAGGAATTTGACTTCACAAAGGAACTTAAGGCAACTCTAACAACAAAGCTATGATTAGACATCACCTCTCTTTCCTGGTCCATTTATTAAACAGCGAACTAGGATGCTGTTGCTTTTCTATGCTTTTAAAGAACGGTCTTATGGGCAGCCCTATCTACTCCTTTCAAGACATACCCTGCGACTGTGAAATAGTTGTTCCGGCCGTGGGAATTTTACCATCAGGGGAGCGCGTTCTTATATTAGAGGGAAGTGATTCAAAATGAGACCGACGAACTGACGACACCAGCAGCAGTGGCGGTTGCAGTAGCAACAAGGATACAAACAATCATCATGCTAAAGATCTTAAGACGAACAGGAAATGAAGACAACAGTAATGGTTCAAATAGTAATAGCCAAAGTCATCAGGAATGCGAGCCGTAAACACAAAAATGCAAATAACTGTTAAGCCGGTCTAGCGTACCAGCCTAAGCCCACTAGTCACAAGCCTGGATGTATGTAGGTTGTTCCAAGCCTTTCGGCGCCCAAAAGCCCAAATCCCAAAAGGCCTGAGCCTCATTTTGACCCTAAAGCCTGTACTGAGCCACAGCGCTAGGGCTTAGGACTTAGGAGCTACGGTTGACAGTTTAGGGATTTGAGGTTACAGCCCACTAGATATATTAGTCACTGCTTATTCAGAATTGAGGGAACAGTCACCATATAACTCTGCATAATCAACCCCCATTACCTACAAAGCACCATGACATTCTGAAAGATCAACATGCCCTAGGATCCCAAGGACAAGAAACTAATCATGCATTTCATGTGAAGTCATTTGCCCCTGCATCTTGCTCGCTGCCTCCCTCCCTCCCTCCCGCCCTCCCTCATAGCATTCAGCCCTTCCACCCACCCGCAGGTGGTACACCCAGAACACCTTAACCCCAAGGTCGGAACCCTCGCAGTCGCAATAACCACAACAGCAGCTATCGTAGCAACAACGAAAACAATAACAAAAAACAGCGGCAGCGAATGTCATGACAAATTTGCTGATGGTGCAAATGACAAAATGCAGAAAAGACTGAACCCGAAGGCAACAAAGTGTCTCAGAAAGATGGCCGTAGAACCCCTTCCCTCAAGCCTAAACGCTAAACCCTTCAGGTTTCTGATAACCCTAAACCCTAAACCCTAAACCAACAAAGCCATGACGCAGAAGCCACCAGGAGCGTCTCCAGGCTGCAAAACTCAGGCTGGCCTGCATCTTATTCCCAAAGGTTTAAGGGTTTAGGGTTTAGAGTCTAGGGTTTAGGGTTTAGGGTTTAGAGTCTAGGGTTTAGGTTTTAGGGTTTAGGGTTTAGGGTTTAGAGTCTAGGGTTTAGGGTTTCGAGTCTAGGGTTTAAGGTTTAGGGTTAAGGGTTTAGGGCACCCCCTCCTTCCAGCAATAACCCCCTCCCACCTGCAGCCATAAACATTCCCCTGACATAAGCCTACTTTTTGGATTGTGGGCGAAAGGGTAAGCGGGAAAGATGTTCATGGTAAAACTTGTCCCAAACACCCATAATCCCTTAAACCCTTAACTCTAAATAGTAGCTTCCATTTACTTTTCAAATATCCCGCCAAAGTCTTTGAATAATCATGCCGCGGCCTGGGCTGCAATATCCTTGGCCATCCAGGAAAAGAGTCATGGGGCCCGTTCCCTAAAACCCTAAATCCGAGACCCCAAAACCCTAAACCCAAAAGAGCGGAGTATCGGGGCTTCCTTCATCATCACATGGGGATTCGTTTTTGAAAGAAATTCGTCTGAGGTGGATGGTTGGGCGTTTCAGGTTTGCAGTTTAAGGCTTCCAGTCTAGCGTTCGGGGCTAAACGCTGACAGAGACTGGTTCATTGTGTCTGATGCAAAAGATTCCCAAGCTCTGAAACCACAGATTGGAACGATACATGTGAGCTTTATGCTAGAAAGTCCTGGAAAACATCACAAAGTCGAGCAAGAGCCTAAAATGCTGCTTATCTTAACAAATGCTGAAAGAACTTACGGTGTTAGATCGTTGAGCTTCGAAGAAAGGAAAGTTCTTGAGCATCTAGTGCAGGCTTTGCGGCAAGTGCTAAGGGTTCAGGCTTACGAAGTCTTCCAACAAGACGGCTTCGACAGACTTATCGCAAATTACAAAACAGTTAGCTCTTACTCCAGTTTGACTACACCCTGTGAAGTGAGAGGATTTAGCACACCGAAACCCATCACACTGATACCTTACGGTCGCAACCTTAGCAAGTGGGGAGCTTCTTTTGGGATTAGCGCGCGTGCTATCATCAGGAAACATGTATACCCAGACTTTGCTGATGGAGACAACCCCTCCCTTCCTCTGCCAACAAAGGCCCCCGCACCCTTAAGTATATATTAGGTGGACCCCCCACCCAGTAATAGTGACTATAAGGGATAATAGGGATTATATTAGGGTCCTCTTGTATCATTATTATACCACTATTACAAGGTGGGGGGGTCCTCCTAAAATATATAAG
>CAJNIZ010002874.1:0-16763 GCA_905231905.1 Symbiodinium pilosum | reverse complement strand
AAACCCTGAACCCTATCAATCCCTATATAACCCTATAGAGCCCCTTCAATTTTTTGCTAATAAACCTACCCAGGTGCCAAAGGCATGCCTGCAACTCTTACCCAATACGTGAAGCATGTGAAGCTAGGTAGGAATACTTTAGATTGGGCCCCACCCCCTAATAGTCACCACAAGAGGTAATGGTAATTATATTAAGGCCCTTATATACTCCTACGGTGGATACTAAAAATCCTGCATGACCCTAAGTACCTTATACCTTGGGATTTATGCTACTATAGTATAATAGGGTTATGCAGTAGTATCAACAGTAGTACACCACGACTAGTGGGTGGTGGCCCAACCCAAGGTATACTGCGAGACACTGTGTTACTTGTATTAACTGTACGGTCTAGGGTTTCGGACTTAGGGTCAGGTAAACTGCGAAACGTTGTGCTACTTATGATAACTCTGAGGGATATAGGTTACAACCTGCCTGTAACTCAAGTGCTTCCCTAGACCCTCGATCCTCTAAACATCCTAAACCCTAAACCCTACCTATGTGAAAGCAAGCCTGTAACTCTCACTTGGTGTACATCCCTGGACCGCACCGCCCGTCACGACTGAGGAAGCTCATGCAGCAAAAAAGAGTTGAGGGTTTGAGGTTTACGGTGAATTTAAGGGTTAAGGGTTTGGGGTTTAGGGAAGATTTAATGGTTGAGGGTTTAGGGCTTAGGGTTAGTTGAAAGGTGCAGGCCAGTGAGTAAAGGGTCTAGGGTTGAGGGGTTTATCATGGAGCTACTAGGGGTCTGTATAGGGGTTACACACACATATATATATGTATAGATTTGTACAGGGATTGGGTTTAGGATATTACCCCAATAATGGAGAATCAAATGTAGAAGATATGGAAATGAATTGGGAAGAGAGGTTTTATAGGGGTATAGAGGCATGCAGGGCCCTGAAGAATTACAAATATCATGTTGAAGTCTCTTTGAGGGTGCCCGATACCATAGAAACACTAGGAAGTTATGACTACCAAATTGGTAAGAATTTAGGCCCCTACATTTAGGGTCTTATGGGCTTAGGGCATTTCTTGTATGTGTAGCCCTCCAGATGATTGACCCATGTTCTGCGTGGCTTGAAGCTACATGGAATTCTGGACCCTAAACCCGAAATCCTAAAACCTAAACCCTACAGAGTTCAGAAATAGGACATATCTGACTATGTTCCTTGTCAGGGTCCCGCCGCGGAATCGACCGTCACAAATTCGCTACGCCGTGAACACAAAATCCCCTATACTCACGTAAAAGATAAGGGTTCAAGGTTTAGGGTTTAGGGTTCTCCTTCGAGCATATGCTTTGACATATTAGGCTAAAGACACAACAAAAAAAAACTTATGTCATGGACAGCTGGGGGAAGTGGTGATTTATCAAAAGGGGCACCCTTCGGGAGTCTAAACATACATGGAAATTGCAATGGATAATTTATGTAAAGCGTATATTTTGAGAACAATTCCCAAAAGCATTTGCTGGCATCAGCATCCTCCTCGCGTGGCCCTGCGAAAAAAGAAAGCGCGCGATGCCAAAAGAATTTGAACTCATAGGGACCCGTCTGGGTCAGGCGGTAGTTGGAGGAAATCTTGCAACAAAAATGCTGTCATTCCCAGGGTACAAGGCGTATAGGGTTTGGAGTTTAGGGTTTATAATATATGGTCGTATAAGATTTCTTCCATCCACAGGAGGGAAGGGGTCGAGAGACCTCGAAAAATTTGCCATCGCCCATTACGAAGCTCCTCTTTTAGTTGTTGTGAGGTAACCATACACCCTAAGCCCTAAGCCCCATGTCGACCCCCGGAGCCTCTCATGATAACTGCTGCACGGCCCTTTTCGGAAAGTAGGGCAAGGCCATGCCAAACTCCGCTTTTCGCTCTTAGCCTCGATAGTCTTTGATTACTTGGGACCCTTAAGGTCTTCAAGAACGTTACATGAAGGCTTTTATAGGGTTCTACAGAGATTCTAAGTAAGTCCCTGAAAGGGGTTATATGCGAAATATATGCAGCTCGATACAGGATCCAACTTACTGGTGCTTAGTAGGAAATAAGGGAATATGATCCGTGTATAACGTATTCCCGTATTTGCTACTAGCCCCCAGTAAGTTATACAGGGAAATGTGCAGGGGCAATACCTGGAAGAAACTTTTGAACTGGGTTCCCACAAGCATTCTCACGTGAAAAGTCTACCTATGTGCCCTTATGATTTACTGGTTCTTAGTGGGGAATTTTTATAATCCATATATAGCATATTCCCATAGCCATATTCCCTTAAGCCCCAATGAGGCGATGACTGGTGAAAGGGCCCGAACGGCTATTGCGAAGCCACTTAGAGCTTGTGATTACTAACATCCTTCAGGCTTCGGCATACGTGGGTTTGGGATATTTGGGTGTAGAATGCCGGGTCGTCTCCCTAAACTCTAAACCCTAAACCTTGGTGCTTCCATGCCTCATACTACTAGGTGCGGTAATACTATCACCATAACCACCATAAGCACCACCACCACCGCCGCCGCCACCGCCACCGCCACCGCCACCACCACCGCCACCGCCACCACCACCACCACCACAACCACTACCACAACCACCACCACCACAGCACAGTCTGCTAGGTCTAGCCATTTCTGCAGAAGCGCTGGCCTGCAGCTGCTTTGTGTCAAGCATGAGCTGCAGCTGCCTCACCTACTAGGCCAGATGTGGCGGGGGGGCTGGGATGGGGAATCCTTCGAGACCCTATAGTATAGGGATGATAAGGTGATTATGTGGGCCCTCATAGGGATCATGTTGGCAAACTCCCATGCTCTACTCTTGGGGTCCAAGCGAGTATTCTGAATCTGAACCACCATATTCTGAATCTTAACCACCATACAAATGCGGATCTCCCCATATCCAAATTACAGTTACAGTTGACTTAGGGAACCGTCTGTAGGCTTTGGCGGCTTTGGGCTTTCGAGTTGAGGTTTTCGCAGCACAGAGTTCTCCACAGTTCTTCCAGGCGTACATGAAACATGGCGCAAAGCAAAGGGAGAGGAGCAGGAACCACCACACTGGAGTTTGGCCCTTCTCCTATTCAACCCTTTTTTGGGGTCTCTTTGCCCCAACTGTTTCAGGTTGAGCTTTTGGTGTTTCCGAAGACCCGAGTCAAAAAGCTCGACCAAATTACCGTGAAAGTCTCATGAGCTCCCAATGAAGCGAGAAGCTACACGAGGGGTGCCTAAACCTTAATTAAACAGCCTCAATCCCCTAAACCCCAACCACCCCTAAACCCCAACCACCCCAAACCCCAAACCCTAAACCCTAAAACCTAAACCCTAAACCCTGAGCCTACGCGCCTCCGGACCACCAAAAGCCCAAATCTGCTGCTTCAGCTCCCGCACCTGGGTTTGAACTCAAGCTTCCGCAAGGGCCTCTCATTCTGCGGATGCTAGCAATCCTGTGTGACCCTGAGTACTTTATACCCGGTGGAAATGATGGTGCTATTGTATACTGAGGTCGTTCAGGATTCTGACTATCAACAGCATAAGGCACGGTTTAGGGCTTTGGCAAGGAACCACGCATACTCTCGCTGTGAAGATGTATATGTATATATATATATGTATATAGATTTGCTGTTTTAGTGTGTGTGTGTCTATGGGGTTGTTCAGGACGCTAAACCCTAGACCCTAAACCGGGAGGGAGGCCCACTATGCACTGACGAACAAAAAGGTGGTTGCAGCGTCTATCCCAAGCTTGCTAACTTGCAAGCCTGCAATGTGCGATGGTCTAAACTCCTGGTATCCCCCTTAGTATATAACCTCCTTTTGGGAGTGTTGACTGCAGCTCAAGTGAACCTTTCTAGGATCATGATGCAAGGACAGGTCAGGTAAGGTCATTATTAAAAGTATAGTTCTAAACCCTAAGCCCTCAACCCCAAGAACCCGAAACCCTGAACACCCTGAAGCCTAAACACCCTTAACCCTAAGACCCCTAAACCCAAGCCTTAAACCCTGACAAGCCAGGGCGCAGGAACCCTTACACAGTGGGCATCGGGATGAGGTCTTAGAGCCGCGAGCTTACTGGTGGCCAGAAAGGGGAAGTACGGAATATGTTACAGTAGCTGGCCCCCCCAGCCTGTAGTAGTGACTATAAGGGATGATCGTGATTATATTAGGGTCTTCGTATATTCCTAGTATACGACTGTTAAAGGGTGGGGGTCCTCCTAAGGAATCTGGGTTTTCGATTACTCTCCTGAGGATGATGTAAGGACTGTTACAAGAATCCGTTCTTGTAAAACCTACTGACCACCAGTGAGCGAAACTATCTCTATCCTCAAAGAATGCAACCCTCCCCTAGACTAGCATGGAACTTCAAAATAGCCTCAGCCCTATACAGCCCTATATGAGCTATAGTCTAAATTCCAAGTATCCCCCTTTAAGGAGTTTAGACCCCAGCTCATGTAATCCCTTCAGAGCAAACCATACACCCTATGTAGACCCTTTTTGCATCTGGGCTCATTGCTGCCAGGCAGTAGGCGAAGACCAGCTGTGTAGACCCTAAACCCTAAACCTCTTGGGGTTTAGGGTTTATGTTGGTGGGGGGAAGGTCACGTTTCATAAAGTTTGAGGTTGCAAGGTCCTTCTCTAACACGGACAAGCTGATTAGCTCTAAAACAGGGTTTTCGGGCCAGAAAGCCCATTAATGATAAAGAATCAAATGGAAGAGAACATGGAAAATTACGTGGAAGCTCGGTTCATCTAGCCGTCTATAGTGATAGAGCCCCTAAAACTATACCTACATGATACTGAGATCCCTTTTATATATATAGAGAGATATGTGGCAGTTTCCAACTTTAAAAAAGTACCCCTAGTTTTGGGAAATCCCTCACATATGCGGCTTTCAGAAATTCCCCCGATGAAGGGGCGTTTGGCTCCCGGACGGTCAAGAAAAAAAAACTCCTCACACAACATTCCCTGCAAGTTGCCTCCCGGCGTGTGGAAATTTCAGAGGCCACAAGACCTAAACCCTAAACATTGCGTACTGCACCCCACACTGTAACAGTCCATATTAGGGGTCAAATTACGGGCTATATATAACTGTTGTTTGAATCTTCTCCAACTGTTGCAGGGCGGGGGCAGTACCCAAGAAGTTTTATAATATGCATGCTTGGAAAAGAAGGAAAAAGGGGCAGCGAACCCAAAGCCACAACAATCCGAACCCTTGAACCTAAAGCCCTAGCTCGCGGGTTCTTCTGGGGTGGGTATCTGGTAGTCTGCATACTTGGGGGAGTCCCAACAAATGTATATATATATAACTATATTATCAATCCCGAAACCCTAAACCATAATTCCTACACCCTAAACACTAAACCGAATGTTTATCCACACCTGCAGGGCATCTGCTGGGAATGACGGGAACTTACCACGACCCTTGTTTACGAGGCGGGTAAGCCAAGTGGGTTTAGGGTTTAGGGTTCAGGGGCAGGATTTAGGGTTTAGGATTTAGGGTTCTTGGTTTCATCGTAAGCAACTTTGGGAGGCGTACTGTACATCACCTTAGTTAACTGTGTAGCTTCTCCCCTGCCATTGTAGGTTCTTGCTAATAGCGACGTAAAACAAGGTAGAAGCCTAAATAACTGCCTATATTATGATCCCAGACCCCTGGTGTCCCTGGTGTACTCATGGTATAGGGGGTCTCAAAGAGACCTCGAAAATCATGTTAGCAATAAGCCCTGTTTGCAGATAGTCCTAGTTAAAATTTCATCTCTCACTGTCTTTCCATTTGATTCTTCCTTGTTGGCGCAATATCCCTAATTAAACTCCATGTGACCTGTATACATGATATTGGTGAGCATGTAGGCCCCTACGTTACCTGACTTTCGGCTAAGCCACGCTGCAAAGCAGATCCTCAGATCTTGTGGTAGACCGAAGCGCGCGAGACGTAGGACGCTATTGTAAGTGTTCGCACTTAAGGTTGCCGCCCTTTGGGATTTATTTAGTGCTGGGGAGGAGGAGGAGGAGGAGCGGAGGAGCGGAGGGGGCGGAGTAGGAGGAGGAGGGGGCAGAGTTCCAGTCCCTTTTTTGAAGCTGCTTTACTAAAGTAGATCACAAGGTCTACGGCCACATGGGCTGTTGCCAAACACTTGGTCCTTTTCGAATGCCCCCAAAAATGTGATGGCAGGTCGTGTTTTGATGGGGAGGCCCAAAGAAACCATAATTTCGACAACCCCTCATAGGTAGCCCTTGTTGCGAAGCTCTAAACCGTATGGGCGTCTTGCCATCTCTTGCGTAAAGCCGAGAACGGTAACAAAGGCAGGGAGTGCCTCTCATTGCGGGGTTGCTGTTAATGAACGTAGATTAAGTTACCATAATGGGTATATAGGGTTTAGGATCTAGGGCTTAAGTTACCATAATGGGCATATATATATATATAGTAAATAATAGGTCTTCCCCAATATAGTAACTTAGATTAAGTTCCTTAACAGCAACCCACTCATGGCTGGGCTCTTGCAATCTCACCTTTGTCTATGGAATTAGTAGTTTCCAGAAATGGTGGGGGGCTTGCAATAGACCGCAACATAGTCTAATCATTGTTACCGGTACCCCCAGTAAAAAGGTAGCCCCAAGTTTTGGAAACCCCCACATAGGGTGCTGAGGCACCTTAGGACTTTCATTCAACGCAGAACTCTGAAGGACCCTAAACCCCTAAACCCTAATGAAGGTTGCCCTCACTCCGGAGCCTTTAAGCCCTGCTCGGACTGTCTGGGTGACTTAGCAAGTTGGTTGAGGAAGAGAACTGGGGTTGTGATATGACCTATAGAGTTCATACGTATGTCATATACTTACTAGGCCCCCCTAGCCCTTCAATTCGTGAATTGATGCCAAAAAGTTCAAGCCCTGAGGTAATCCGAAGGATCCACGACACAGGAATCCCCAGACCTTAGTTCGTGGGAGCGGAGATGGCCTTGGGCCTCTCCCTAACATAACACCTCCATGCCCAATCTCAAATTTTCCCCTTGTGGTATACTATAACATATTGGGAGTATCCTTTCTTGGGACGGGTAGGGAATATCATGTTTTCCCCTCGTGGTATACTATAACATATTGAGAGTATCATTTCTTGGGACGAGTAGGGAACATCATGTTTTCCCCTTGTAGTATACTATAACATATTGGGAAGGGATAGGGAAAAATGTTGGTAAACATGTTGGGCAAAGCCAGCTTCGACAGGCGGGCTTCGTACTTTGGGGCTGAGATCCTGAAAGATTTCATCTTAGGAACTGGGGCTCCCCTACTAGTGATATATCGTGAATAACAGGGTTTCCTGGTCATAGCAACTTAGTTTAAGGTCCTTAACAGCTGCTCAGTTTATGCTAGTATCATGTAAGATAAGAGCTACAGTCAATGTTTCCCTTAATTACTGGACGTGGGTTCTACGAGGGAATATGTGAGGGATTGTGCTAAACTGCCACAGATAACCCTAATGCCTAATGCCGACCGTGGCTCACATATTTCATGAACCTGTCAGACACACCTCTAAAACTTTTCAACGCGCACAGTCCGCTGTGATGGACCCCCTCAGCATCTAGTAGAACAAGTACATAATTGAACATCTATTGCCAGGAATGGCAGGTTCGTTACTAAGTGGATCCAAGACTTTTGTCGGGTAGTCTCTCTTGCACGGCACGACTAGGAACATCATTATCTATCCCAAAGTGCAACCTGCCCTTTCTAACTCTAAACCTTAGACCCTAATTAATCCTAAACCCTGAACCCTAGAAATAGAAACTAAGCTTTAAACCCCTAAACCCTAAACTCTAAAAGCCTAAGCCCTAAACCCCTAGAGCCTAGATCCTCAACCCTAAACCCTAATCCCTCAAACCTCAACCCCTATACCCCGAACTCTGGGCCCCTAAACCCTACACACCTAAACCCATCTCAGGCAGGATTTGAGTCGAGCTTCGGCGGAGAGTTGGGCGATCGCCTCGCCAGCAAGCGACAGGACCTTCTTCTTTTTGGCGGTTTAAGGTTTCAGGTTTAGGGTTCAGGGCTAAGGGTTTAGGTTTTTGTCGAGTCTGTACGTGGGTTTAAGGCTTAAGGGTTTTAAGGATTTCCAAACGCCTGGGAGGATATAATGATCCCCACTGTGCTTCTAGGGGATCTGATATTTTGAAATCCTTTGGGGGTCTGGATTTTGGTCGTGTCCGTAGTCGGGGGACCAACAAGGACAAAATATGCTGTATGCCTTTTTTATGAGGACCAACCAAAAAAAGCCAACCTCCCATTTTTGGAAACCACCATCTACTTATGCAGATTAAACCCTTAATCCAGAGCAAGGGCGTTGTTCCTGACCTGGGGTACCTATGTAACCCTCGGAGCGCTAAAATCCCCTGTACAAGCGTCCTGAAATCAACGGTCAGAGTTTGGACCTACTGAAGCATGTAGTCTCCTAGAAGCATCCCAAAATTTCCCCTTTTCTGCTGGTACATGCTTGGAACCCTTAGTGTACTCAAATGTTGGAGAACCTTCCTGTGAAGCCGTTTTGTAATAAGTTCAGAATCTGAAATTGATCCTATTTGGGACACTTCCCTATCTAAAACACCATTTGGGCTGAAGGCGGGTGAGATGGTAAGAATTTGCCCTGTATAAAGTATACTCCCAATCTCAATTTCACGTTCCAACCTCTTTTCCATTTGATTGCAAGTTACTGTGGTAATAGCCCGTAACCCTAAATCTTAGGTTAATCCCCCTACAGCAATAGCTCCTAGCTATGGAGCTAATGTGGGGCCTTAATATACCTATATACTGGTCCCTTGTGGTATCCATTACTGGGTGGGGGACTGACCCAATCTACATCCTACATATGGATGGTTGTCAAAATTATGGTCCCTTTTTTTTGGATCCCTATTATAATACGGCACCTAATCTTTAGGGTACCCCAAAAAGGGACCATAATTTTGACAACCACCCATATCCTGCTTAGACTAAGAAACCTTTAAACCCTCACCCCTAAACCCTAAACCCTCCCTAAGTGAGAGCGAGGCACCTTGATGGATATATGTCCCTGGACAGATTGGCCCTGCCTGCTGCCCCAACCTTGACAGCTGGAGTCACGCGGTTTAGGGTTTAGAGTTTAGGGGTTTAGGTAGGGGTTTAGGGGTGTAGGGTTTAGGCTTGTAAGGGTTTAGGGGTTTTAGGGTGTAGGGTTTTAGGGGTGTAGGGTTTAGGGGTGTAGGGTTTAGGTTTTTCAGGTTTGGGGGAGTCAAAGAAACAATGCTCGGACGCAGTGACGTTGGGTACAACACTCACATCTTTGAAAATGCTGAAGGCTACAATATTCCTACAGTTAGAATATTGCGGGACTGCGTAAGAGGAGCAGCCGCATGCAAAGTGTGGAGTTTAGAGATTGCACAACAGTGCGGTCCGGGTCGTGGCATCTCGGGGTCAGGTTCTCGGAGCCCTATAGTCCCCCTTAAGTAGATAGAACATGGTGTGTATGGGAATCTCATTTTAATATACCCAAAGCCCTATTCTATCTACTTAAGGGGGACCATAAGCCCCCTAAACCTCCGGGACAGGGATTAGCAACGAGTGTCCTGAGACTAGGTCTGATTCCTCATTGGAATATCTGAAATGTTGAACACGCTGCACACCCATTGACCTTATGCAGCTTAAGTACATTACCAATCTATCTTCCTTACTGGGCTCACTAATACAAACAAAGTTGAGGGAGGACTTTATCCAACAATGACTCGGATGCTGATGATACCCTGACCCTCAGGTGGCAAATTCTATACTTGCATAATCACCTCTTTCTAAGAAAACCACCCAGCCCCCACTCTTAGGTCTTCTAATTTTTTGAGGGGGGTGCATATGAGCTATCGTCAACACTCCTAGACTCCCCCTTAGTATCCTAGAGTAGTCCCCTGTATTACCCCATTTAAGGAAGTTAGATTATGGGTACATGGGGGGCCCATGGCAGTCCTATGACACCCTAAACCCACAACCGCTCCGGAATCTTCCGGCCTTCTGAGGGGAGATGCCATGAGGAAGCACTCTTGGCATCCATGGCTCCAAGTCTTGCTATACAAGGGGTACTGTAGGGGTAGTACAGGGGGTAATATAGGGGCAACATAGGGGTGTAATATACCGTAAAGAAAGAAAGAATTAAGATGGGTGGTACTCTAGTATACTATAAGGTCATGTAAGATTTTTAGTATCAACAGTAGAAAATTTGCATGGGGTGTAACATGGAAACATTAATGACCTTGGCCTCCCCTGCTCCTACGTCCTGTGTAGGATTCAGTATTATCTTCGTATGTGCTACTAGCGGGTCAGGTGACAAAATCAATTCCCTGAGGCTTTGCTTAGGGGCTTAGGTGTTTTAGCTTGGAAAGCTTGTGTCCATGCAGAGTTCAAGGGTTTGGAAGCGTTGAACAGCCTGATACCCTCATTGAATACTGAATGCCGCCAATACCCTAACAAAAGCAAAAGTTCACCCAATGTGTGATTTTACTGCACAAGGGCCATTTACTCAGAGGGTGAGGTTTTGCTCTTAGGTATGGAGGATTCGACCTCTTGGGGCGACCACAGGTTGAGCCAAAAGGTCTTCGATCAACACCTGCATCAAAAGCCTCCAAATCCTACGCACCCAGCCCTGCATCCCGCAGCTGCGCCTAAACCCTATAGTCCCCCTTAAGTAGATAGAATGTATATACTGGGGTTATATAAAGGGATTATATGGGGATAATGGAAAAGAGAATGGAAACTACTAATTGGGATTTGGGATGTATAGTCCCCCTTAAGTAGATAGAATCTGGGGCATATAGGGATCTTATTATAATATACCCAAAGTCATATTCTATCTACTTAAGGGGGACCATAGACCCTGAACCATCATAAGAGCTGCGTCCTTAAAGATCAAGTATTCGGAAGAAAAAAAGGCGTAAAGCGCCCGGAACTTCTCGAAGGAAACTTACAAGGGGACAGAAGCCCCGCCCCCCCGCCCCGCACTTCATGGCGAACTCCGAAACTGAAAGTTAGTCGCAGGGTTATCAACATGGTTAAGAGTTTGGGCATTTACTTCAAGGTTCATGGGTAGTTCCCAGTGGGGTCGTAAGTTATGAGGCCCCTGATCTGCGAATAACTTTCTACGGAGTTTAACGCCTTTAATTTAAACTACCACCTGGTAACCCCTTCCCCGCTTATCTCGAACAATCCCCAGCCCATTTACCTCTAACGTTCAACATGTAGCCCAACATAGCCCAACATACGTGGCCTACTGTTGAATATTGGAACCTCCAAGCAGCCATCCAACATCCTAGATCCACAGCGGATAGTCCCCCTCAAGTAAATAAATATGGGATCTATGGGGATCTAATCATGATTTTGGGGAATTCCCTATTCTACCTGACGCAGCGGGACTAGACTTCAAGCCCTAGGTACCACATGCAGCTGTCAATGGACCTCAACCGGAAAGCCAACCTGCTCTCTGACTGAATTTTTTGCTCCTTATGACCCTCGCTGAATGCTGTGCTGACATCTCACATCAACTCTTCTTGCGACTGGGCTCGCACATGGATAGGAGCCAAAGGGACAAATATCAGGCTCGTTTTGCCCATGAGCCTTAGACCTTGTTGCATCCACCCTCTCAACTCTACTTTTCGCCGCGCTGTGACTTTCTTATGGAAGGAGGACCTAAGACAGAAAGCAGAAGCCAAACCTCGTGAATCGTCGACGCTATGCGCCGTTAAGGTCTAGGGTTTCATGGTTTAAGGTTTAGGCACTAACCGAACAAGCTTGATGATGGAAACGCAAGAGGCCCCCTGTAAACCCTGAACCCTAAACCCCTAAACCTTAAACTCAAAACCAACTATTCTCCTGAGAAGGGCTTGCTCCGCAGAAGTCTCTCCCATCTGGGAGGCCCCCATGCGTCCGGGAAAATGCTAGATCTTTATTCTACAGAGCCACACAAGTTAAATCCTGGAACCTTGATAGCCCATACTCCAACACCCTTTAATTCCTGGAACCAGGGTTTAGGGTTTAGGGGGGAACCTAACAACCCCTCCATGCTGAACTCCACAAGCTCTGCATCTTAAATTCCTACTGTAGGAGCCTGAAGAATTTCCCAATGCAAGTTCGAAGTCTATTTGAGAATACTGAAAGCACGCCAAGAATCTAGGACCATAATATTAGTACCCTCCCCCAACGGCCCCAAACCATCACGGAACCCATATAGCACCGCTTTCAAAGAGTTGTTGTCTTCATAGTTAGATTGGGCGAGGCTAACTACCATCAACCCTAAACGATATTCTTCTTTACCACTCGTGTCCTCTATAATCCGTGTAAACCATGTAACCCAGCGCCCTGTTCTGGGTTGCATGGTTTACACGGATTATAGAGGATACATCAAATCGCACCCTAAACCCTAACCCCTAAACCTTGAATAACAATCCATTCATTTTCCATTATCCCCATATAACCCCCATGTAACCCCGATATAACCTGTATATCATTCCTATGTAACCGTCACCTGCATTACGCATTGACTCCGAAGGCCAGGTTGCTTTGAAGAGCTGCTTTTCTTCCTCCGTGAGATTCGTGCACGGATCCTTAGGCTACGCGGTTAAGGTTAAGAATCTAGGTGGAGATTCAGGGCAATTACTTATCAAGGAGTCAAGGGGTCGCTCTGCCATTGGCCTGCGCCAAAGTTTCTCAGGATCGTTGGGGAACTTCTTCTTGCTTGCAGCTGGGGGCCGCGAAGACATCCCAGGACTGGTTGCATCAGCGCGTAGAGGCCTTTATCCCCAAACCACGTGTGGCGCCCCAGCTGTGAGCGGATGTCTGTACCTCACTCTGAACCTGGACATCTTTGCACTTCCCCTACAGTTCCAAAATCTCTCCAAAGAGTACTCCTAAATGGCCCCTAAACCCTAGGCTCCTGAGCCCTAAGCCCCCTCTCTTCTTCTTCTTCTCACAGCTCCACCCTCCCCTCACGGGGAGGGCTGCGGCAACGCCGCAAGCTGGATACGGTCCAATTTCTCAGTGAAAAGGACCACTGCAAGGCTTCAGGTACCAGAAATATGAACCATGAACTCATATTGCCCTTACCCCCCCGCGAAGCCTCAAGTGGTGACACTCCCCACACTCCATGGCAATACTACTGTGGCATCGCCGCTGTGCTACAGGAACGTTGCTTATGGGGGTTTGCCATGCTTGGATGTCCATTGCCACCGGTCCTCCCGCTCCCTCTCTCTCTCTCTCTCTGTCTCTGTCTCTTGCAGACTCGGGTTCGGCAGCCGCTGTGCATAGCCGGGCAGGCCAGCTGCGCTTGGAGCCCGGCCAACCCTAAAACCCTAAACCCTACACCACTCAATTCCAGCAGTGAATTACACGACTGTTAGTGCAAAATTACACAGCACAAATTGTGTGTGCCCAATCATCAGGAAATTTCTCCAACAAGATAACAGGAACAACATCACGACTGTGCAAGTGCTTGTTATTGCGTTTATAACCCAGCTACAAGCAATCTTCTACAGGCGGCCAATCTACCTGCGCTTGCACGTTATGCCAAAACCATTCAAGGAACTGAGCTTAGGGAGCGCGACGATGAAGTACAATCTTCGGGATCTCTATACCCCAGGCTGCAGCACACGTGAGTCTTTTACGAAGTCAAAGTGCAGTTCCACACTCCAACATGTTCAGAACACTCCGGAAAGTAGAATACAGAGGGTAATGCCCAAGTTAGAACTTGAGTGTTTTCCTACCGAGGGTACGCCACACCGGCCCTAAAAACCTTAAACTCTAAGCCCTACACCTGTAAGTTGAGATACACTCACTGAAGCCTTGTGAATCCTGTGACGCATGCCCTGGGAGTCCCGCCATGCATTGCTGCTGGTCCTCTTCCCAACCTCCCAGGTTTTGGGTTCAATTGCAGTTTTTAGAGTTCAGGGGCTAAACCCTAAGCCCTAAACCCTGAACCCTAAACCCTAAACCCTAAACCCTAACTTGCAGTTTTTTTAGTTTAGGGGCTTCGGGGTAAGTTTTTCGGGTTTAGGAGTTAGCCTTTCGGGGTGAAGGTCTAGGTTTTGAGGGTTTACGGTTAGGGGTAATCATAACCGTTGGCTCTTAAAACACAATCATAAGACCCTTAGCCCTCTGATACATTATGATTGGGCTTTAGCTACCCTGAACCTTTGAGTTCACGGATCAGGGCTCGAGCCTCTACATGTAAGGCTCAGGTAAACAGGGAAAGCTATTCGAATTTACCAGGCTCTTATGACCCAACAACACCTCAGTCCGCCTGCAGGCGTGGGCAGTGCGTGAATCTCGTCGCAGACGTGGTGATACCACCACCTGGGCCACGAAGTCTCAGGAAAATGATCGAAAGGCCCGTGGACGTCTAAGGTGTACAATCCGACTGCGGTCTCAGCAAGGATCGGATGGTCTTGGGCGTGCTGGGTCCAGGAGGTTTTGCTCCTAGTGCTAGGACCTCATGTAGGAGATACGGTACGTTTTGGAAACCCTGATCTCCAACACATCGAGTACGGCACGAGTGTGGGCCAGCAACAAGATGGACCTTCTCCCAAGCGGTGAAGCGTGAAGAAGGCCCAACAAAGGAGACCCTTTTGAGGCACGGACTGGATGACTGCCGGCACAACTAAAAGTTCAACCAGCCACCACAAAGGAGACCCTAAACCCTAAACCCTTTACTGCTGTTCGACACTTGTCCCAAGGTCTAGGGACTAAACAACAACAATAACAATCGTAATAGTAGTACATGTAATAAGAGCAATAAAAACATTGAGAGTAATACTACTCTGCATCCAAAAGCCTGCCAGGCATTGTGGCTACTAGTACCTTTTAGCAATAATGGAAGAGAAAATCAAAACTAGTATAGATCATTTAGGGCTTAGGGTTTCATGACCATTGTTCCCGCATCCAGGATTTGTGCTTCATACTACCCGTTTGGAACCCTTGTGAACATGACTTTACAAGCAAACAAGTCCCTTCGGGCTCAACGACAAAATGGACCGCACTAGCATTCGCCCGGAAGGGGTGTGATCACCGCAAGCCAACAACGAGAACACCACTAGCAAAAACAACAGCAGCGGCATGGGCAGCAAACTCACAAGAGCCTAAACCATTGCCAATATCATTTTGAGGTCTGTTTTATTTGAGGTAGCCTATTCCATGGTTGTACGACGAATCTAGGACCGTAATTTTGGCACTCGTTTCAACTCCTAGAATACACCTTTGCGGTCTCAGGTCTTACTTGTCAGTGTCAGAGCTTAGATAATGAAAAAGAAATGGAGAGCCAAATGGAAAGAAAATGGCACAGAACATGGACCTCAGGATATCATACAAGGGTCTTGACTGCTGAGCTCTCGCCTTCCCCGGAAACGACCCTAAACCTTAAACCCTAAATCCCAAAGCCAAGACCCTAAACGAGTCTGGTTGGAGCTAGCCACCATTTCTGGACGGCTTCAATGTCGGCAGATACGTCTGGCTGTCCGGCTGCCCTTGGCGCGAAGGCTTCAAGGCTTGCCCTTGAGCTAAGGCTTTCCCAAGGCTGTAGGGTTTGTGGGATTAGGGTTTAAGGTTTGCCCTTGGGCTACGGGGTTATAGTCCCCCTTAATTGAGAATCAAATGGAAAAGCAAATGGAAAATGAAATGGAAACAGGGGTGTAGGGTTTAGGGTATTAAGAGTTTAGGGTTCTGTTGGGGTTATATACGGATAATGCAAAGAAAATGAAAACTACGTTTTAGGGTTAAGGGTTAAGGGTTACAGTCCCCCTTAAGTAGATAGACTATGGGGTATATGGGGATCTTATTATAATATACCCACAGCCATATTCTATGTACTTAAGCGGGGACTATAGGGCTTGATTTGTAGGGTTTAGACCGGAGCAAGCATGTCGTGAAGCCTGAGGGCTTTCATTGCAGAAGCCTGGCATTGGCGCTTAAGACTTCAGGCTAATATGAGGGCCCAGGCAACTGGAATAGGGTTTTTGGGGGAATAGTATACTATACGTATATAAGGATTCATGAGGATTGTGAAGAGGCAACATCAATCATACTAGGCTTACAATAATGCAGGGAAGAGGTTTACGGTTCAGAGGTGGGGGGTCGCAGGAGGGAAGCATCCCATGAAAAGAGGTGTTTAGGGTTTAGTTCTGGAAATTAGGGGCCCTTTTCGGGGGTCATTTCTTATTGAGAACTTGGTAAAACCAATTCATACCTCCTAACGCCCAATAGCTGTACAACCACAGGAACAAGGAATCCAAGCCTGCTCTCTTGCGATAGTATTTGGAGTCTATGTTGATTTCCCCTATTCAGCGGAACAGACCGGCTTATGCTGTACCCTATCATAATGACTCCGCAGGGCCATGGGAACCTTAGTCCGGTCCTGCTATAAGCCTGTCATGAAGCAGATTAACGCATGAGCCGAATCAAAGTCAGCCGCGCTTTTTAGGGTGTAGGGTTTAGGGTTTAGGGTTTAGGGTTTAGGGTCGAAGGAACAAAGTAAATATACTGATGGCTCCTATAAGCCACATAACAGCCCCGGCTATCGCGGCTATTGATAATCTACTGCCCTGGCCTTTCAAGTAATCATCGCCCATCATTATCATGGGTCCCAGTGCTACCCCCCTCGCCTCACTTACGACTCTCCCCTCTAGGTTCCCCATCAATTAACCTTACTGAGGCCGAACTGTCCCTAAACAGTCTAAACCCTCAGGTACCCCTACTTTTGGGGAAAC
>CAJNIZ010002873.1:0-15440 GCA_905231905.1 Symbiodinium pilosum | reverse complement strand
GGTTTAGGGTAAGGTTTGGGGTTTAGGGTAAGGTTTGGGGTTTATGATGATGATGCTTACTATTATTGTATATGTATATATATATATATGTTTTTTTTGGGCAGCGGGAGGGATGGGGTTTGGGGTTTGGGATCTAGGGTCTGGGGTTTAGGGTTGGGATTTTTTTTGTGTTTAGGGCTCTAGAGTTTGGGGTTTCGGGTTTAGGATTTGCGGTTTAGGGTTTAGGCAAGTTTAGGGCTGAGGGGCTTGGCGAAGTGGTTGAGGCTTTGCGGTTTGAGGCCCTACCTAGGAGCCATAAGTAGTCCGCATAGTCAGCATGGGGCTTGGTTGCATCTGGGAATCTCAGATTCAGGGTTTGTAGGGTTGTAGGGGCTAGATATTTCCGCGTAGACTTTAGGATTTTCGGCAACTTGGAAGGTATCGGAGTGCTCTTTCTTGGAGTCCAAGTTATGGAGCTGTTTGGGTCCAGATTGTTGTATACACCTCGTCAAATAAGCAATAGTCTAAACTTCATAAAGGGTGCCATATATGCTAGGAGTTTAGATTATAGCTCCAATAGGGTACCTGAGGAGGGTTGGAACTTTTGCCTCTTGCACCTAGGTATGGTAATGTTAAGTGTTATAAGCATCGTCGGTCTCTTTTGTGCTGTGGCACAATAAGCCTAAGCCCTCAAGCCCAAACGCGAAAGCCAAAACCCATGCTTACTGCTCATCGGAATGTGGCTCTCGACAGCTGCGCGCCCTGAACACAAGCGATTTGGAGTTTAGGGTTCAGGATTCAGGTTCATAAGGCAACTTTTTAGGCATCACCTAAGGATTCATGAGGATATACAGTCAAAGCAACCTCCTACCAATCGAATGAACCAAGTCATGCGGCAGGATCAAGATTTGCTGAAGACCATCAAGCATGAGAAAGCCAACAGATCTGGTCACAACAGTAAGAAGAGTATAAATGTGGCAATAACAGTAACACTGGTTTTTCTATGTAGCAAAAAATGTAATAATCGGAATTAAACGTAGTAATAGTAGGCCTAGCAATCCCGGTAGTAACAATCAGAAAAAAATCGAAGAGGTTCCGCTACCTACCAGCCCAGAGCCAAAAGCCGTTTTGGCCGTTTTTCCGGTAGAAGATGCCCGTCCTTCCTATTCTTTGAACCTTGAGGCCCCAACCCTGCCGGCACACATCCTTGCTTCCAATGAGTCCTCTTCTAGGGCGTATCAACTTCTTGATCCCCTGGATACTAATTTATTGTGGAGATCACTTCCGAGATGGTCCTATATCGACCTTGCAATCAGCAGCACTACATCACGAGCCATCAGTTTGAAAGTTTGCTGTGGATTTTCTTTGAGCCAGCCATATGGGTACCCTCAATCTTGAGGTTCCTCCTATTCGCACGAAAATGCATGCTGTAGTCCAAGCTCCTTAAAGGTGGTTATATAGCACAGGGGTTACTAAGGGGCTAATGGGGACACTAGGAGTTTAGACTACGGCTCATATGATTCCTTGTTTTTGGCGTGACGGCTCCTACCTTTAAGATCCTCGGGCCTCTCGCTGTGCCTGTCCCCCTGCGAATCCAGGTGATTCAAAAGAACCCCGGAGTTTTGACTGTTCCTCCGGCGAGCATCAAAGAAAACGTGGGGCAGCTCTGCCAAGTTTACCAATGTTGCCTTAACGAGGGGCAGATTGGGTTGCCAAATTTATGGTTCGAAAAACCGTTTTCGGCACCCGACACAAGGGGGTCTTATTTCCTAAAACTAGGGGTACTTGTTGGGGGGTCCTCATGATAAGGATTGTAGTATATCTTGGGGTCCCCCTATTTAGGGACACTATCATATGTCGGCCCTGTTGTATTGGGAATCCTAAAAGTTGCTATACTTTTGACAGGTCTCTGACATACTTCGGGATTTCCTGGTTCGAGGGACCTTGAACAATGAGGCAACTGTCTGAAGACCCTAAGCCGGCATAAAGTACACAAGTCATAAACTGTGAACGAAACATGACAGTAATTATAGCAGTCATAGCAGTGATAACAGTCCTAAAAAATAACAAGAGCAATATGAGTAATATATATATATATAAGAGAAGTAAGAGTAATAGGAGCAGTAAGAGTAGTAAGAGTACTGAGAGTAATCAGAGCAATGACAAAATTAATAAGAAAATAACGTTAATTGCCATACTAGCATCAGTGACAGTAATGAAGTGGCAGCAGCAAGAATCGTAGTAGTGATTGTAGGTAATAAGAATATTGAGAATCCAGGCCCGAGGACGTGTTAACACGCGCCGTAAACTGCGTTGCTGTTAAGGAACTTCAATTAAGTTGCCATACTGAGTTTATATAGTAAAGAATAGCGTTTCCCCAGTATAGTAACTTATCTTAAACAGCAGCCCAGTAAACTCAGAATCCCTAAACCCTATAAAAGCCCTATGTAACCTCATGAAAACCTTATAAACCCCATGTAAGGGAGCAGCCGCAGTAAGAATTGTCAATCTTCAGCAAGCTCTCAGAGGCTATCAGAAGCAGCCTTGTGAAGCATTAAACCCCTAAGCCACCACCGGATTAGGGTTTAGGGTCTCGGGTTTAGGGTTATGCAAAGATTCTAGAAGTATATGAGGATAACAGGGGCCATACAGGAAGTATTTTGGAAACCGCCAAGGGTCATGCCAGCACTCACCTCCAGTCTGCAGTTGTTTGGGGTCACTTTTCCGATCTTCGGGCCTTTGCCGTTTGTCGGGTGTTGGCCGCGCTCAAGGTCTCTGCTGTGCTTCGTGAGTGGGGCTGGTCCTCGCAGGGTTGGGGTGTTTGGCAAAGCCTTCGGGGAGTCTTTGATGTTAGGTGCACCTTGCAGCAGCAGACTAAATGCTTGCATGATGTCCGTCAGTCTTGGCGTGAGCACAACTTCTGCCTCTGGTTGGGCTCCAGATCTCGCAGAGACTCCCAAGTTGCCCGCGATGAAGGCCTTCAGTACTCGGATGCTCTCCTCGACAGACTGCGTTGCGTTGCACGGGACTTCGACGGTGATGCACAGGTTTGCTTGTGCGGAGGCATGTTCACAGATGCTTCTCGTAAGGGTTCGGGAACCATTCCCAACGTCTGCCAGGACTGCGGGCAGGATTGTGTCCCCAGTCTCTGTCATGCCTTGTGGCTCTGTCCCACGCACGCGCAGTAGCGACAGGTGGCTCGCCCGCCGACTGCTTTAGCTTGCAGATTGGGTTGGGATGCTGCTGTAGCTTGGGACCCGGATCAAGTTGGCATTGTTCGAGAGCGGTTGCATGTCATGGGCACAATCCGCGGCAGAGAATGGAGGGCGCGCGGCCAGCGGGATGGCTGGCGGAGAGGCCCTGTGGCACAGCCTGTTGCTTCCGGGGTGGGATAGGGTTTTGTTTTCAGGGTGTGGTTATAGGGTTTTTGCTGGGCCCTGGAGGACTGATGCCCCGCACGACCTGCCGGCTGGTTAGGCTGCGCTCTCTGCGCCCTGGTTTTAAGTTAGGCGCCTTCTCCGCTCCCCTTGCCTCCCCTTCCCCCTGCTGTTAAACCGTGTCAGGTTGCAGCAGCCCAATCGCCAGAAAAAAAAACCGGCACCATGGGTTCCCAAACTAGCCCACCTTGTACTACGCCCCTACCTAAACCCTAAACCCTGGGGTTTAGGGTTTAGGGCTAAACCCTAAACTAAACTAACTAAACCCTAAACCCTGCCTAGGTTCCCCCTCATTTGCCCGAACTAGCCCTGCTCATACCTAAACAGTTTTAATTAAGGGGAATCCCGGGGGGATAGTTTGGGGGGATAGTATAGGGTGTGGAAGGGGAACCCATGATACATCCTATATTATCGGCTTAGTTGGAGTTCAAGCCTCTTTACATTATTCATCCCAGTTTGCACGTGATTTCCAATTCTTTCTCCATTATTCGGGTGCAACATCCTGAGAGCCTGCCTGCACCCTAAGCCCTAAGCCCGCAAAAGCCCTAGACCCCAAACCCCAAACCCTACACCCAACCTTTGCGCCAGGGCCATAGTTCCTATTGCCAACGTGGTTGGATTTTTTGCAGACAACCCATTGCTGGTCTCAGCCCCAGTATCACGTTTAGAGTTTCTGTAGCGTTTAGGGTGTAGCCCTAAACCCTAAACCCTAGACCCTAAACCCTAAACCCTAAGCCCAGCAATCCCCTATTTGTTTTGTTTTTGTTTTGGAGCTCAGGGTCAAGGGGTTAGGGCAATTAGGCTTCAGGGTGGTGGCGTTGGAAGCTTTTGGAGACTTCGTTGGTTGGGGGTATGGAATTTGGGGGGAGGTTGACAGATTTATAGTCTCTCTTAAGTAGATAGAATATGGGGTGTATGGAGATCTTTTATAAGATGCCCAAAGCCATATTCTATCTACTTCAGTGGGACTATAAGGTTCAGCCAGGAGTTCTGGTTTTATCGCGGGTCTAGAAGTTTTGGGGGTTTCGGGATGAGAAGCGTTGGGTCTGATGTGCTTTTTGCTTATTAACGCTAAACTCTAAACCGTATTCTCCCTCTATACTCCGCTAGGGTTGATGAAGGGGGAAGTGTAGCAAAGGGGGGTAGTTTCAAGAATCCACAATCCGCTGGATGCAAACCGTGCCTGCATGGAGGGGCATTATAAGCTTGAGGTTCTTGATTGCCATGCAACAGGGGTCTTGTTTTTTGGAGGCTGCAACAGGGAAGGGCTGAAAGCCTGAGTTTTGTGCCGTGAACTCTCTAACCCTCATGCTGGTGCTAAACTTCTATAAGCCCTGAACCCTGAATCCAATGCCCTGAACTCAACCGCACGCCCCAAATCCTAAGACTCAATCCTGTTGCCGCATTGGTACCTCAAATCGACCTCAACATGATGTTGGTAGCCATTTAGTACAGCGCTGATTCTTGTCTCCCTTAGGCCTCAACCCAAAAGTTCCTTTTTGCATCGGAATCTGGTGATTTATCAAAGTGGGTGTAATTGGCTGAAGCTTATAGGTACGTTGTGTACTGCCCCAACTCTGTACGTAACAGTCTGTAATAGGTGTCATAGTAAGGGCTTTAGATGTTCACATCAGAATTATGATCCAGCTGTTACTGAGTAGGGGCAATATCCAAGATGTATTGATTGAGGCTTTACCTACGTCCCAGTTCAGATGTGCTACAGGCCATGCACCCTAAACCCTAAACCCCTTAAACCCTACTAAATTCGTAGCATTTTCTGGAGGCTCAAACCAAACCTCCTTCCGAGCCTACACCCTTAGCCCCAAACCCAGAATCCATAGTCCTAGATAGAATATGGGGTATATGGGGATCTTTATTATAATATACCCAAAGCCATATTCTATCTACTTAATGGGGACCATAGATCCTAAGCCCGAAGCCCTACACGGCCATTTTGCTGGCTGTCGCAGCACAGATCCTCGTTGCCTTTACTTGCTTTTGAAATCTGTGGGCTCCTTCAGTATCCTGTACAATACGCGCTTGTCTGTTGGGCTAGAGGTCTAGCTGCAATTACATAGGAAATAGTTGCACTACCCAAGGATCCTTCGACCCACACAAGCAGTGTGCCAGATGTCCTCCATCGACCATCACCAACAACCCCCTCGCGCTAAGCCCTACGGCGTAAACCACTTAACCTTCCGCATTTCGGGTGAAGGGTTCAGGTAAGCTCCTAAACCCTAAACCCTAACCCCTAAACCCTAAACCCCTAAACCCTAAACCCCTAAACCCTAAACCCTAAAGACGGTTTTGGACGAAGTTTGATGATCCAAGGCTCTAGAGCACCCAACTAGGACCCGCCCTGCCAGTTGTGCTTCAGGCCTGGTACCCTAAATAAGCCATAGTCTAAACTGCTTACAGGGGATTATATATGGGATTACATAGGGTTTAGGGTTTATAAACTCCTTAGAGAAGTTTATGTAAGGGATTATATGGGGTTTAGGGTTTAGAGTTTCTTACTAACACCCACCCATGACACCCGCAAATCTGGTCAGCCTTTGGCTTCACCACCCAATCCAACAACACAGCGTCTGCCATTCTCCTTCAAAGACGTTATGAGGGAAATGCTCAAACTCAAGTAGGAATCCCACGCAGCCTTGGAAGGTCCTTCGTCTGTATCAAACCTAACTGGGCTTAATTAGGATTCTGATAATCTCTAATATTCGGAAATATAGCAGAATAGGAACAAGAAAATTGGAATAATCCTAGCAGCACTAATGTTGATAGCCATAGCGCCTAAACCCCAAGGCCTTAAATCCTAAACCCTGTAGGCCCAAGGGCTCTTCGCAGTCGTTGGCGTGGCTCTTATCTACGCGGTGGTTGTGGCCTGCGGCTCAAGCTACAGTGTTTAGGGCTTACAGTTTAGGGTTTAGGGTTTGAGGTTTAGGGTTTAGGATTTAGGGGCCATTTCCCTTTTCCCTACTAAGATCCCGGGATTCATTCATGCTAATGAATGGGGACCTGGGGGAAACCCTAAACCCTAAGGTTTGTTAGTAGAATCGCCGTGCAGGCGCGAGGCCATCATATCCTTTTTCATGTGAATCTACCCTCATCATTCCAAACTAACAGGGGAGCCCATGTGAGCCATAATCTAAACTCCATCAAGGGGATCATGTAAGGGAGTATATAGGGGACTTCTAGGGGGGTCATTTTTGGGATACTAGGGGCTTAGATTACATGGCTCTATTATCCCACTTTGGCGGGGTACTAGTGTTAGAGGGCACCTTGTGATTTTAGAGTTCCATGTCAGTTTGGGTAGGGTAGTCACGCTAATTGTAGAATATGCTCTCAACCTTCAATATGTATACATACTTAGTGATCCACTTACGCTCTCCAAACCCGAAGGAGTCAGTGTCTTCAGAGCTATGCTGGGCTAAAAGAAAATTGAAAATGAAATGTCACTGGGGCTGCAAAGGGGGTTTGTAGGGATGATTGCCAATATGAATGGTTCTAGGTTCGGTGTACAATTATGGTACAGCGTACCCCAAAGAGACTTCAACAAGCTGGTGATTATTTCGGCTTCTACACTAGTTAGCAGTGAGGCTGGAACCAGGATTACCGCAGTGGAAACTAGGATTTCGGGGTTTGGGGCCTGCTCCGGTGTGCTGACAACAAAACCTAGCAAGGATTCTTTATGTCCGCCTATGTAGCTGCAGCCCCTATAAACGTCCTGCAACTTCACGGCAGCAACAAATGAGCCCCAGAGTCTTTGATCAGCTATACGGCGGATGGACGACTTCGGGCGTGACTCAAAATATACCAACCTGAGGAAATACCTCAAACCTCGACCCTAAATTCTATCTAAGCCCCGTAATTAGTCAGTACAGCATACAGTGGATAGGGGAAATCTTACACTACGTAGAGCGCCGAAATGCTGCTGATAATGATTAAGGTAGGCGAGGTGCAAGATTTCAAACAGTGGTCTTGGAAGCAGGGGCCCCGTAAACCCTAGACCCTATATAGAGCACCGATATTCTTACTCCAATGTATACCCTAATATGGTAGAGTAGTGTCCATTTTTTGCTATTATCCCTAATATGAGCTATAGTCTAAACTCTTTAAAAAGCCTAAACCTGAAACCTTAAACCCTCAAGCCTAAACCCTAAACTGGAATAGCATGAGGTTGGCGTGATCAACCCATTGATCAAGGCGCCACAGCTGTCTTTAGAGAGGGTTTAGGGTTTAAGGGTTAGGGTTCAGGGTTTAGGATGGTAAGCTTCCTAATAGTAGGGTGTTGGTGTTGGATTTTTTGGGGGCAATGAGAACGGGGGATGTGAAACTTAGGGTTTAGGATGTAAAATTCCCCACAGTTTTGGGGACCAACTACTCTCAATGCGAAGAAATTCGCTTTTGGGTGTCGTGTTTAAAGTTTTGCAAAAACGGCTTCAAGAGCCAGTCTGCGCGTGAATTCTGAGTCACTCAGCAAGTCCCCTTATTCCTGGTCAGCAAACTCGCTCAACAACCACGTGTCGTTTATTCTATTTACAAAGTTGACACGACCTGAACTCTGAGACCCAGCTTGATTCTTTTTACAAAGTTGACATGACCTAAGCCCTGAGATCCAGAACGTGAACCCCAACAGAATCCCTATATATGCCCACTTTCCATTTCATTCTTGTCCATTTGAGGTTCCGTTACTGGCATAATATCCCTATTTGACCCCAATAATCCCTATGTATAGTCCCCCTGAAGTAGATAGAACATGGGGTATATGGAGATCTTATTGTAATATACCCAAAGCTACATTCTATCTATTTCAGGGGGACTACAACCCTTGTATATTCCCTGTATAGTCCCCCTAAACCCTAAACCCTAAACCCTATAAACCCTAAACCCTAAACCCTAAACCCTATAAACCCTAAACCCCTAGGGGAGCCTTCGCAGGCATATCCTGGCAACCAGCCAGGAGCTTCGTGAAGAAGCGGCCCTTAGTCGAGGGGGGATGGGGTGGAAATGCATGTTGGGTCCCTAAACCCTAAACCTTAAATCCTAAACCCTGATCCGGAGAAGAAATGAGTAGGTTCAAGGTTTAGGGTTCAGGGTTTAGGGTTTACGGAGTTGCTACTGTTGATGCTAAGGATCCTGCATGACCCTAGCATGCTATAGTAGCATACTTCCCAAGGTGTAAGGTAGTCTGGGTCCTGCAGATTTTTTTGTATTCACCGTGATCTGCATCCAATCCCCCTGTTTTTAAATCCCCCCACCCCCCGAATAGTAGATATTCCCAATATATTATAACATACCACATGGTGGGAGTATGTAATATGGGGGGCGAGGGGTGGGGGGTGGGGGGTTTTTATATTAGGGGGAGAGGATTACACTCGAACACCTACATGCGTATGCCAGAAGGCTTTCCAGGCAGGATGCGCAAATTTGCAGCAAGGTCTAGAAGATACTGCCTTAGACCGCAAACCCTAAACCCTAAACCCTTAACCCTAAACCTTAAACCCTAAACCCTCAGACACTAAGCCCTTAACCATGAACCTAGGAGCCCTGGACAAAAAAACCTTAAACCATGAACCCTAATCTCCTTCGCCGTAGCGTTTACATCACTACTTAAGTGGTACGCCACATTTGTAGCGCAACATGTATTACGTTGACACTCGATTTGATTGTGAGAGTGGAACATCTAACGGGTGTACTAAGTCCTAACATACACTTTAGGCTAATATCCATATTAGCCTGATCTAAGTGTGTGTTTAGTACCTTTTTCACAGACGGATAAATCCTGCGCGAGCAACGGATTCACGCAAGAAGTGCAGCTCGTCCCCTGCCGGCACCGAACCTGAGCCGGCTGACTATACGCAGTTGTCAGCAGGCGAGGACACTGACGATGCGGCGACTATGTCAAAGCTAAAATCACTGGGCCTCTACGTCTTGGAGAAGCATCGTGCTGGCAAGGGGCACATGAGTGGCACACAAGGCCACAATGTCGTGGGCAACGTTGACTACCACACCACGACACGCCAGTGTCCTGCCTTGGACGCGGGCAATCAAGTGGTTCGGGCAGTCAGCGGGCGCATGATTGCACGGCTCGGCACAACGCCATTGCCTGGCGCAAGGTGGACGGCAGTACAGCGTGGCATGCCTGTACTACGAGCCAAATATGCACCGAGTCGTCCTCTCGCCCTTGCCGGGTTCCACACCCAGCAGTTGGTGACCTAGTTTCGCGTGTGGGGAAGGGCGTTGGCTGACCAGTTTGAAGGCACCGCCCTCACCGACCCCCAGTTGTCAGAATACCACAGACAAGTCTCTACGATCACTGTTCTTCCTGTCAACTTAGAGCCAGTGGTCCGAGCTTGGCTATGGATTCACGAACTGGCAATGGTGGACTACTTTGGCTATCCACGCGCTGGAGACCTCACAGCACCACCAGCTGGCTGGGTAAACATCACTTTCTTTCCGGCTAGTGATGTGGACGAAGTGTTGGAGGCGTTCCAGTACCACGTCGCCATATTCTACGATGGTGATCTCTCTCGTGATGAAGATCGAGAAGAGTTGTGGACTGTGATTCAGGCTCTCTGGGGTGAGACCAACCCGGCTGACCATGCTCATGGGTGGCCAGACGGATTGAATGCCACGCCACTGTCGGTGGCAAGGCTACCCCAGTTGATTGACCACGTCGCCATCATCAACTCCAGTGCAGCAGCGGCCGTTGCAGCACCGGGTGCAGCACGCGGTCTAATGCTTGCACCAGGCCCGGGCAATCGCGCCCTGCCAAACATCAATCGTCTGATGGCGCTGGCTGAGCGATTGTTCTTTTTCCACGAACAAGATCACCTCATCGATATGGCCTTCGATGTCCTGCTCAACCGGATGTTGTTACCGCTAACCCGCAATGCGGTAACAAATGCCGAGAATGGCAATTTACCAGTCGCTGCTCCAGGCCTGGGTGCAGCCAACCCGCTTATCGACGGGTACTACACTGGATCTCGGGTTATGTCACGTATCTTCAAGGTGATCATGTCAAGCCACACGCTGCTGACGTGCGCCAAGCAGTATGTGAATGGCAAGCTAGGGATCTCTGGTCCGGTCATCGACTTCCTCAATTCCTTATCGCATTGAGACCACAACTCAGCGTCACCAACATGAAACCTGGACCAATCACCCTGGCAGGGGCATACTAGGACCTAACCAAGTCTACGCAGAAATAAGCAGACTCATATCCAGATCCCAGAGTAATGCACCGGCAGCTGCGCCAATGCGCGCATGAGAGCGCGCACGGCATCAGCAAAAAAAATCTCCTTTGCTATGCATGGGGATGGGGGATGGGAGAAGATCCTTCAGGCCGCGCGGGGGGATTCGGGGGTCTTGGGCAACCAACTACCTTAAACCTTAAACCCTAAATTACCCTAAGTTTTAAACCCTCAACCCTAAACCTTAAACCCTAAACCCCTTTTAATGTTTAGAGGCTTGGAGTCTATGGTCAAGGCTTATCTGCGAAAGTGCTGGCAAGGTAGGTCTGTGCGAAGTGTTGGTGACATGAAGCTTAAAGATACTTCCCCCATGTATACACAGTACATGTTTGAGGGTTCGGGTTTAGGGTTTCCTGATAAATCCTTCGGCACCTAAACCCCAGCCACGAACCCCAATATCCCTAAAAACTATTCAGCATGCCACGCACCCATACCCCTCAACCTTAAAGGGCTCCCAAAACAGTTTAGGGGTTTAGGGTTTTAGGGTTTAGGGTTTAGGGAAAAGAGAATATCAGGGGAATTTTGGCATTCCCCCTAACTTCTGGCAGTTGTAGGTTTCCTAGAATATCTACACCTCCTTTGCAGCATCGCTTCCGCGAAGTGTATCAGTCTGATACGCTCTTCCATGTTCGCTTCAGGGAGGGTATTTGGTTGGAATGCGCGGTTGGAATTGCAACAGTGACGAACTTGTAGGCAAAGGAGGTGCAGCTAACATGGAAGACAGAAGAATTTCCAATATGGTCATAGATTCCTTGTAGTGAAATTCGGTCTAGTGTCTTTGCCTCGAATCGACCTCCAAAACCAGTCGGAAATTATTCAGGCTTCTGCATTGAAACCCTAAACGCCTGCATGACATGATTTTCTACCTTCTTCTGCATTTGAGGAAAATCTCCCTAAACCCTAAGCCCACAGCCTAAACAGTAGTTTCCCTACTATGACCCCTATATAATCCCTACATAACCCTTATATGTCTTATTCATACCCCTAGACCCTAAACCTTAATTCCATAGAGAATCCCAATATTCCCGCAAGCCCTAGGACCTTGGGTTTTGGGTTCAGTTTTCAGGGTGTCGGATGTAGGTTTTTGGTTTAGGGTTCAGTCTTTAGGGTTCAGGCAGTAGCGTTGAGGACTGGGGGGTAAGGTTTAGGCTTGAGGGGCTCCGGGTTTAGGGTTCAGGGTGTAGGGGGTAGGGTGTAGGGTTTGGGGGTTACAGATTAGGAGCTCAAAGTGAACTTTACTCCTCACCCCTGTGAGTTATGCTTTGCAATTATAGCGGCCACAAGATGTGGTCAGCTACTTGGAGGTCCATGGGTACTTACAGCTCAAGTAAAGGGTTTAGGGTTTAGGGTTTTAAAGTTTGGGTTAGAATTATGCTTAGAAAAAGTAGGCTGAATGATTAAGCCCGTGACAGATCCTTTTGAGATCCCTCTTAACCCAATTCCCTTTCAGTCTTTCATTTGACATTCAACTAGAATTACCCGTGGACCTCCAAGTAAGAGGCAATACCTCCCGGACCTGCGATCGCCTGTGAGGGCATTATGTGAGACAGCTTCCAGAAGTATTTTTGTGAGTGTATATACTGGGTGTTCAGCTGGTTAGATCTTAGGTTAGAAGCAGCGGTTACGTTCCCGAGGATTGCACCCCTGGGATTGCGACCCTAACCCTACCCCCAGGGGACTGGTTTGTATAAGAGCTTTAGTGGGGCCATGTTGAAGGAGCCATCTAGGGGTACGGTTTACGGATGTCTTGTACATACTAGACCAGCCACCTCATAATACATGCCACCCAGCGTAGTACCAGTATACATTATGGGGAATAGGGCATGTGTTTAATTTTATGAGGATGCAATCACCATATAGCCCCTATGAACCCCAAGTTTCTAGGTGATTTTTCATTTGATTCTACAATTGGAATACTTGTCCCTAAGCCTTCAACCCACACCCCAAAAAGTAGTTTCCCTACTCTAACCCTTCTAGAATCTTTATGGGGGCTGAATCAATATATACTCTAATAATCCCTATATAACCCCTATCTAGCCCCTGTAATCCCTGTAGTTTTCATTTTCTTTTCCAATATCCCTCCTAAACCCTAAACCCTAAACCCTATATACCTAAACACCTAAACCCCTAATATTGCCCCAATGGGTAATTATATTGAATGCAGTTTGAGCCCCCTAACCGCCATCGAGGTTAAGGTCAGGGTAGCTGAGTTCAGGATTGGGATCTATCTTGCGGTTTAGGGGTTTAGGGTTTAGGGGTTTAGGCTTTGGGGAGTTTTAGGGGTTTAGGTTTTAGTGAATTTGGGCAGGAGGGTTTTCAAGGCTGCTTAATGTAGAACCCCAGCTCCAACTACCCATGGACCTCCAAGCCTAGGACAACAAACCCGAAACTCTATAGTCCCCCTGAAATAGATAGATGGCTTTGGGTATGTTATAATAAGATCCCCATATACCCCATATTCTATCTACTTAAGGGGGACTACAAACCCTGAGCCCTACACCCTATCAACTGAGGGCTCTGGGCTTGAAACCCCAGACTGTTACTGTACTGGAAACCCCTAAACCTTAAACCTGAAAGCCCTACACCCACAACCCTAACCCTAAACCCTCGACCTTGAAACCCTAAACGCTAAACCCTCGAACTTGCGTGTCCTCATGGTGCAGTCCAGGTTGGAGGTTCAGGGCCTGATTTTTTCCGCTTAAGGCTAGCGCCATCTTGCGCCCATACCGCCGGACATCTTACATGAAGGTTTTTAGGGTTCAGGATTTAGGGTTTAAGATTTAGGGTTGGGGGGTTAGGATTTAACATTTAGGGTTTAGGGTTTAGCATTTAGGGTATAGGGTATGGGGATGATGGGACAACTTTACAGGGGTATGGAGATCTAGGATAACTTTAGAGGGGAGGAGCAATCCTAAACCCTAAACCCTAATAGGGATGTATGTGGCAACCTGACAGAGGCCCCACACGGCTGAAATACGTTTCGGGTTTAGGGTTGCTAAATGCGCAATCCACTCTCTAAAGCCCTATACCCTAGACCCTAAAGCCCTACATCTTGAACCCTAAGCCCTAAACCCCTACACCCTAAACCTTTAGTATTTCCTCAACTGCAACCCAGGGTGGCTGAGGGCGTCTCTTTTCTCTGTGTGGCATAAATCTGGTTCTTGGAGCCACTGGGAGGTCTTGTTAAGGCCTTGGAGCGCAATCCTAGGAACAGTGGCATGATAGGAATGCAAGTGTGTAAACAATTGCGATATTCAGGTCCAGATTCCTGGTATAATTATGGCATAGGGTACCTCAGCATCATATTGGTAATTGCTTAGGCCCCTGTAGTTGGCGCAAGAGCATCTCACGATGAAACCTGGTTTCGAAGGCCTCATACCGGGGTTTCCATAAAACCAGGGGATCTTTTCTACCGGTACCTGGAAGAGCTGTACCTTTGGTAAATATCATGGTAATGTGCCACCCCTTCTTTAAAATGTATCCACCCCCCAGCACCCCCCCCCCCCGCAATAGGGGTGCGGAAAACATTCAGTTGAACATCCTCAATACAGCTCCCATGGTACTTCACGGTACTGAGGGCCCCAATAGGCCTGGAGGATTGCTTTACAGAGGGTGGTCTGGATTCGGTCCTGTATTTCTAGGGCTCCAAAACCGAACCAGAGTATTCAAGTTCTTCCCGGCAATGGCCTGAAATTGTATATATGCGGTGACCAACGCGCATTATTCAAGGTCTCTTCACTAAAGCCAGCGCAATGTTATTGTGGGGTCTATATTGGGTTCCCTATTTTTTCTAGAAATTTCCATAAATCCGGAACCTTGATGTAAACTTACTCGCTCTGGCCGCTGTACCTTTGATTTCAGAAGCCAGGTACCTTATTTGAAGGCAACATGGGGTTCCTGTGAGGCAGGATCTCAAAAAACTCAGCTCAGAATGTCGTGGAAATTCTTCAGCTTCCATCCCACCCAAACCCTATACCCTTAAGCCATCCAAAGCTCCAAACCCATAACATGGTATATGGGCGCTCTTTTGAATGGCTGCCAGCTGCCTTGATGGACCGGCCCTACATTGCGAAAGATCGAGTCCGAGTTTAGGATGAGAGGTTGCCTTAGGTCCCCACCGACTAATACTGGCATGTAAGTGTAGGGTTAAGGGTTTAGGTTTAGGGTTTACGTCTAATAGTAATACATTAGGACTATAGAATACAAACCTGAAAGATGGCTACCATTATCACTTGTGACCGTAGGTGGGGGGCCAACAGATATTTAGATAATAATGAGAGAAATTATTGTGAAAAATAGTCACAACAGGCATCATAGCAATAATCGTTTTGAGAGTAAATAGTTAGTTACGACAGCAGTAGTAATATCAGTAACACTAGCAAGAATAGTAGTAAGAACAACAGTAATATGAGGAATATTGGTAGTAATTGTAATCCGAGGAATAAAGGTAAGAAGCATCGTATGTACGTATGTAACAACAGTTATAGCCCTTAAGCACGAAGCCGCGTGGGTGTAATGTAGTCGAAAGAAGGCTTTCTGGCGCGTTGGGGTGCAGGTGGTAATGCAGCTAGGATGACAGGGGATTGTATGTAGGATTAATTCCTTCAGCACCCTGGACCGTGAACCCTACATCCTAAATGCTACCCCGAAATCCTAAACCCTAAACCCTAAACCCTTAAACCCCTAAACCCTTAAACCCTTAAACCCTTCAACCCCAAACCCTTAAACCCTTAAACCCTTAAACCCCAAACCCTTAAACCCCTAAAACCCT
>CAJNIZ010002872.1:0-20058 GCA_905231905.1 Symbiodinium pilosum | reverse complement strand
CCCTAAACCCTAAACCCCCTTGTCTTTTCAAAGCCAAGCTACCTGAGCTGGTGGAGATCTCGCGGTTCCAAATGTCGGTTGCTGCGCGGTATGCAACCCAGGGCCTGCGCTTGTGATGTTTAGGGTTTAGGGTTTTGGGGTTTAGGGTTTTAGGGGTTTAGGGGTTTAGGGGTTTAGGGTTTAGGGGTTTAGGGTCTGGGGTTTAGGGTTTAGGAGCTACGGTTGAGGGTTCAGGGTGTTGAGGGTTTAAAGTGTTAGAATTTCCAAGATGTTATAAGTTTTCAAGGATCTATGGAGCCTGAGCTTGTTATCGCTGAAAGCGTTGTGGCTTCGAGGCTTCAGAGTTGAGATGGGGTTCCATAATCGAGATGTCAACATCCCAAAAGAGCGGTAAGAGACTACACGACCCCCATATATCATATAACTACCTATGGTCCCTGAGCATACACGCTTCCGAGACAGAGCCATGACGGTAGTGATTCTGGCCATCATCCTTCCCTTAAAAAAAGATTGATTGTTATCGCATGTTACCGCCATCGCAGCTTGAATTGCCATGACCCAGCTGACGACTGCATTAGCCTTTAATTAGTATACATATACCCATTATGGTACCTTAATTTGAGTTACTATATTGGGGAAACCATATTATTGCTGTAACAAAATGCTCCCCATCCCTGGGAGTCTGTATTATGCTGAGCGTTTCTCAACTTAGATGTTTGCCCTTGATTAAAGGGCTCAACCTGCAGCAGCCTAACGACTCTTTCATCGGATTCCCATAAACCCTATGTATCCCATATACATCCCATGTGTGTATATATATATATATGAGAGAGCTGAAGGATGCATACACCCAAAAGGTGACGGGCTCGTACATATAAATATATATGTATGTATATACATATACACATATATATATATGATAGTAAACAGCACTGGGTGTGGATCATGTGGGGGGGGTGACCAAATATATATATATATCCTATCATACATATTTTTCATTTCTACAGAATGGTGCCTGGAAAAATTTCCGCACGTCCTTGCCGCCATCCCTGTTCTTCCCGAGCACTTGCTGGGACACGGAAGCCTTGCTTGGGCATTTGCTTGGTGAGGGTGTAGGCCTTGAGGGTTGAGACTTAAGGGTTTAGGATTTAGGGTTTAGGGCTTGAGGGTTTAGGGTTGAGAGCCCAGGGTTTAGGGCTTGAGGGTTTTGGGTTGAGGGTTTAGGGTTTAGGGCTTGAGGGTTTAGGGTTTGAGGGTTTAGGGCTGAGGGTTTAGGGTGAAGGCATGTACTGGCTTTGAACAAGAAAGGAAGTGTTGCGACAGTCTGCACAGATGGAGTGACCTTTCAATGAATCAACATTTCAAATATGGAGTGTCCGGTGCGTTTCATTTTCTGAGGGCACCAGATAAGCTATAGTCTAAACTCCCAGTATCCCCCTTAATAATGGAGAATCAAATGGAAAAGAAAATGGAAAATGAAATGGAAACTGGGATTATATAGGTAATCATAGGGGTTATAGTCTAAACTCCCAGTATCCCCCTTAATAGCCATTATGGTAGTCCCCTATATAAGCCCCTATGTAACCCCCCCTCCTGCAGGGCCTACAAGATGGGAGTACAGGTTATGTAGGGATAATGGAAATGGAAACTACTATTTAGAGTTTAGGTGAAAGAAGATGGACACTACTATTTAGGGTTTACGGTTTTTCCCAAGAGAATGCGATAGCATGTCTGACTGGCCACCGGTTGTGTTTGCGGGTTTGGGGTTCTAGGCTCCGGATAAATGTGTGCAGTTCAGGGTCCGCTTTGTGCTTGAGGGCGTAGGTGTTTATTCCATGCTTCACCGCGTGCGCTTGCCTGAATTACTTCTGTTTCCGTCTCGAAATACTGTGGATACTTCCAAAAATCTGAATAATAGCAATACTTTTCACACTAATATTGATATTCTTGGTATTAATGTTAATATCAATCATTAATCCTTACGTACCTGTTTTTCTTATGCCAAATGCCCCAAACCTTCAACCGAAGACCTGTCTTTAACAACGACCAAGGGGGCTGTGCTTCAAGGAAGCCTGGCCTCCATTGGGGCTCCCTTGGAGGGTCATGGGGACTTAGTAAGTAAGTTAATAATTGGGAAAATTGGGGTTGCTATATAGCTTATAGGGGTTATTAACCTACTTACTAAGTCCCCATGACCCTCCAAGCAAGCACCGAGCCCATCAAGTAAAACCGTCTGTGCCCTGGAACCTCTCCGAATAAGTGACCACTTTGGGATTGGGAGTTAAAACCCTAAACCTTCTAGGCTTAAAAGTTAAAGCGCCAAACCGAAACCCTGAACCTGTAGGGTTTAGGGTTTAGAGTCTAAGAAACTGAGGGACAGCTCACGCCATGTCATGGGACCTCCCAATAACAGAGCCCAACAAGCTAATCGTAGCTCACATGAGCTATAGTCTAAACTCCTAGTATCCCCCTTAATAACCCCTATAGTAGTCCCCTATATAATCCCCTATAACCCCCATTTAAGGAGTTTAGACTATAGCTCACATACCTCCGTTTCAACTGCTCAGGGATGCTCAAATCACTTGTATGGTATAATGGAAAAGAAAATGGAAACTACTATAGAATAATAGGGATTATAGGGATATATATTTACTAGAATCTTCCTGCGACAAAACCTCTCAGACCCTCATGATCAATACGCCCAGCACAGTACGATTCTGTGATTGGGAGGGCTATTTATTAGTGGGAGGTTGGGGGGTTCACTATTTGCCAAGCCCGAAAGAGAGGCTGCACAAAGACTACTGTCCTTTTGCAAGGTCTATGTGGGGTTGCCACATTTTTCTTCTTTGGAAATGAGACTGCATACTGTTCCCATTCAATGACTGTGAAGCGCTAAGCTTCACGTACCCCCATAATCTCCATACTCCCCTGCCCCTACTCATCCAAGCGCTATACAATCTACATGTGAGGTAGTCCACTACAGAATCTTGCATGATTCCTATTCAACCCTGCCCTAAACCTACAGCCTGAATCCTACCTAAACTTGAACCCTAACCCCAAACCTTAGCCCCTGAATGTTCAACCATGCTTATAACATCTGCTTCAGTCTTCTATAAGGTTGAGGGCTTTGGATTTCGGATTGCAGCGTAGCGACCAGGATGGACTCCAAGTCCTTCATATCCAGGGCTGTCATGTTTTCGGGTTTTGGGGTTGGGGGGGGGTCTCGTCGTGGATTGGAGGTCCCCTTTGGATCCAGATTTTAATAACATACTAGGATGGCCCAGAATGAGACCATGATTTTGACAACCTTCCACATCACGCCTCGAATCCGTTCCCCTTCTTTTAGAAACCCGGAACCCAAAATATTCCTGCGTAACCCCTATATGGCCCCAGATAAAATCATAGTTTCAATTTAATTTTCCATCTGCTCTTTGACTCTCCAATATTGGGCGGAATATCCCTAAACCCTAGAACCTCCATATACCCTTGAGGGTGTAATGACCCAACTTCTCCCATGTGAAGCACTACTCTCCGGTCCTTCACTGAGGCAAAGGCCCCAAGGCACCCAGACATGGCCCATGCAGGCAGGAAACAATGTGAAAAAAGCAAGGTTTAAAGAAGGGCTAAGGGCTGAGGCTGTAGGTAAGGGTCTAAGGTGTAGGTTTTGATTTGATGTTACGGTCTTGCGTTTTGGGGCTGGCCTGTGATTCAGGAGGGTTTAAGGTTGAGGATTTTAGGGGCTTTAAGGGTCAAGGTTGCTCACCTCTTGCATGTTTTGCACCCTTAAATTTGGGTCCTGTCCCCACCCATTAACAGTTTATAAGAATGGCCATATGAAGAGCTATATATATATATGTATATATATATATACTTATTTAATCTTGTCCAACTGTTAATGAGTGGGGGCAGTACCCAACCTTAAATCCTTTTTTGGAACCAAAAACCTAAACCCCAAACCCTAAATCCTAAACCCTCAAACCCTAAACCCTAAACCCTAAACCCCAAACTCTAAACCCTAAACCCCGGTTGTTTCTAAAAGTTTCGTTCAACGGGATCCTTTGGGGATGAAGGACTTGGGGTAGGGTTTTTTGGTGGTTGAACCCAGTAAGATTATATTCCGTATATATATAAAATACTATATCCCAAAAAGAGGACATAATCTTACACTATATTGGGTACCATAGTACCCCCAAATAGAATACTACTCAATTGGATCATGCGGAGCCCCAACGATTAGGGCTATCACATGTTGCGGTGCATGTGATAGACCCTCTGTCTTGGAAATGCCTATCTGGGTGTTGTGATGTTTTGTTGATCTTTTGGGAGTTTGCTCTTGGTTTTGTTGTGGGGTCACTCTCCGCAAGCTAAAAGATGCAGCGGATGCAAGGTAGACAAGTGTTGCGCCACTCGCCTTTCCATTTGTTTCATGCAAGACTTGAAGGGGTAGGGGTGAAACTTGGTTCTTCCTTACTTGTAGTCCGTGGCTAGGAATGCGTTGCTGCTGAGGTCTCTACTCTTCCGCATGTACAGTCCCCCTTACGTAGATACAACATGGCTTTGGGTATATTATAATCAGATCCCATATACCGCATATTCTATCTACTAAAGGGGGATTCTACCTGTTAATCCGGGTATCCTATAAAGATCTATGTCAAAATCATGGTCCCTTTTTGGGTCCCTACTATAATACGGCCAGGGTACCCAAAAAGGGACCATGATTTTGACAACCACCCATATAAGGATTCTGAAGAGACTAGGTTGATCCGCTGTCAGAAATGGAGAGATTGGTTTGATTAACGGCACGTGATGGCAGAAATGCGGCTTTGTGTTAAGGAGCTTAGTTTAGGGGGTTTAAGGGTCTAGGGTTTAAGGTTTCGTTCTCATTCTATGAGACTTTGGTTTCAGGTCGACTCAACAAGCCGTGAAAACTCCACTGCAGTCGCGGATGCTACAAGTAGGCTGATACCATAGTATAGTCCCCCTGAAGAAGATAGAATATGGGGTAGATGGGGATCTTATGATAATATGCCCAAAGCCATGTTCTATCTACTTAAGGGGGATTATACCCTAAACCTTAAATATTAGTTTCCATTTTCTTTTCCATTATCCCCATATCACCCCAATATAACCCTATTATAACCCTAATATTACCCCATATTCTTTTTAAACTCAACTATAGACTGAAAATCTCTCTTCCATCCCCTACTAACCGCTAGCTCCTAACCACCTCGCCTGTGCTATAATGGAACATAAAAGGGAAACTGTTACATTATAATAGGGTATGTGTACCTTTGGGTTTATGGTTTAGGGTATATAATTGGGGGTTATATAGGATTGTGGAAAATAAAATGGAAACTACTACGTTATAATAGGGTATGTGTACCTTAGGGTTTAGCGTTTAGGGAATACCACTGGGTTATATAGGTCATCCATCAACAGTACCCCACAGTTTTCACCCCTGAATTAAGTACTTTGCTGTAGCATGATCATCCTTTTTTTGAATTTGCAAAGACTTGTTCAAAATCAGCCAAGAAGACACAAAACCCTTTTATAATGTAGTAGCTTCCATTGTATTTTCCATTATCCCCATATAACCCCAATATGATACCCTTAATCCCTAAACCCTGAGGTACACATACCCTATTTTAATGTAACAGTTTCCATTATATTTTCCATTATAATTTTCCAGTATACCTATACAACCCCAAGATTATACCCCTAATCCCTAAGCCATATACGCAAAACGGCAAAAGGAGTCACTTCAGCTCGGAAAAGCCATGGCTTACTAGGTTCCCCAGTAACCCATTAATAATAAGGGTGCCCTTTTTCCTACTGTTCAGCTTTAGTAAGGAGACCCCCAAATGAAAAGGGCAAAAGGGTACTACTGGGGTACCTGGCTCAGGCTTCAAGGTGTAGGGCTGCCAAGACAGCAAAGATTTCTTTCCGCTACCAGGGCGCCTGGGCCCTGCATTTCCATGGGTTTCGACCTGGAGAAACACCGGTGTTGAGGTGGAACCCCCTCGAAACGAGGCAACGGCACCTGTGTGGGCAGGCATACTTCAGGTGGAGATGCAGGCTGCTCAGAACACCTTCTGCCAGGAATGCAGTCTCGGGAACCGAGATTCGCAGTTGCAGGCTCAAGGCAGAAAGGTTTTGCCTTTTCAGATCTTCTTCCAGGATTGCACACCGTGGACGTGAGATAACAAATAAGATCAGGATCATGTCGACACGGCCGGTTTCTGCGCCATTGAAGCCAGCTTTCACTTTCAGAACAATGTAGAATGCAGAGTCCAAGGCGTCATGCTCATGAGGCATTCTGTCGGCACCAATCTCGTGTCTTGGAGTTCTCACTTTTCATGCACAGTCTGCTGTCCGCCCCAGCCAGGTCTAAGGCCGGGCGGGTTCCCGGGTCCCGGCCCAGCTTCATCAGACACACACGGACATGCAGCTGCGCCATAGTGCTGCTGAATTTTCTGAACCGTCATGGTTAGGCAAACCTGCGGCTACTGTCAGAAACCGTCTTTGACAGGCTTGCCGGCTGCTTGCAAGCGTTTTAGCAGCGTCCAGCACAAAGAAAATCGGAGCGTGTCGCACCAAGCAGGACTAAATCTCAAGCCCTCTGAAAGGACAATTCTGGCAGAACTGCAGCTGAGTCGCGCAAGCACAAGGTACTTTTGCTTGCAAGAACCAGCTGCAGTTCGGCCAAAGTTGTCCTGCAAACTGGGTCTTCGATTTCGTTCCCTCGCCGGTGCTGCTGAAGAATGGAGCGGACGCACCACTATATACTGTAGTAGTTTCCATTTTCTTTTCCATTATCCCTTTGTAACCCCTGACCCCCAAATCATTCAGAACAAATTATTCAGCAGCACCTGCGCGGATTCGAAATGGGAAGAAGTCCCATCCTTCGACTGCAGATTATATACCGTCGTGAGTGCCACCTTCGCAAGTGTGGATACTTCCAGTGTTTGTAGTTGTGATGTCGGTGTAAGCGCTTTGGCAGCGTCCACCTGTCGGAAACCAAGCCGGGATAACAGAACCCAACCCCTAAACCCTGGGCCTGAACCCTAGACCGCCCAAGCGCTTTGCTCGTAGGCTCGGAGGATGGATTTCAATGCTGGCCTTGTCCGCCTGGCAGGCCATCTGGACGTTCACATGCCAAGGCTATTCCTTCTAAATCAGGAGGCCTGGTTCAGAAAGAACTGCCTTGGCATTTGTCCTTGCCTTTGTGTCACAGCTACAGTGGCTGCACCAGGGCCATGTCCGACGGGCCTCTGGGCTCAGCTGTGGGGGGTGGAGCTGGTGCAAGGAACTGGGATGACAGCCAGCCTCGTGAGCGCCATACCGCCGATAACCAAGTCATCGCAAAGCTTGCGCATGCTGCCTAAACCCTAAACCCTGAACCCCTAAACCCCAAGAATAAGAGAAAGTACAACCAGAAAGCGAGGCTCTCGTGTGAACTGTGCTTTCCACATCAGTCACAGGTCATTTATGTGCTCGGCCCTTTCTTGTAGGGAGATTCAAAGTTGACTAGCAGACTCCAACGCAGCGACTATACATACTCGTACCGCGCTGTTCCCAAGCCTTTGTCTAAACTGCCTTGTTCAGATCCGCCATGGCAGCCGTACTGCAGCTTCTGTACACGATAGGAGGCACTGGGATCTGGCTTGTTTGGGGGGACTCATTCCATCGAAAGATCGGGAGCCTTAATGACTATATACCTTATAATAATAATGATACTAGTATTATGGAAAAGAAAATGGAAACTACTATAATAGTAGTTTCCATGTGTTTTTCCATTATCCTTATATAACCCCTATATAACCCCCATGACTGCCCTTCGACTGCAGTATTTGACAGTCAAAGTGTCAGCTGAGATGTGCAGGGACATTTCAAGGTTTCTCAAAATTAGGGGTACCCTTTTTGGGGGTCCCAAAAATAAGGTTTAGTTTCAGTACTGCCTTCCCTCAGTAACATTTGGATAATAATGATAATATGGTTATATATAGCCCCTAATAGGACCCCTAATACAGACTGTTACTGGGGGGGGCAGTACCCAAGGTTTAGTATATTTAGTTCCCTAAACCCTAAACCCTATATTGGGGTCCCCCTTAGTTTGGGAAAGTACCATTTGGATTCAGCTTGGGCCAAAGGTCCAACACGAATTGCTCGTCTCCGCAGTTTTCATGGCGGCTAACTCCAATGCCTACACCCTGAATCCTAAATAGTAGTTTCCATTTTCTTTTCCATTATCCCCAATATTACCCCAATATATAAACCCTATAATTCCAATATAACCCCTATATAAACTGAAGGGCTGATGCCACTCTGAAACAGCTACGCGACTCTTTCCGTCATGCGCTTCAGAGCTGAAAAATGCTCGACAGACTTGAGACTCAACTGCCCAGGCATGCAGCGTGGACCAAAGTAAAGCTCGGATGGTCTACCTTCGGGGGGGATGTCCTGACACCCTTGGCTGATGTCGAGCTTGCGCATAAAGCGTAACCCATTTGTGAAGACTCCACGCTCGCCAGGGGGAGCTACAGAAAAGCTCATCAGCCGCAGCGGCCTCGCTGGCCGCGCTGGCGGAGACGCTTTCCTCAAAGCCACTCGCAGGGTCGGGCGGGCGGTGTCAGCACGTAGGTTTGGGGTTGGGTCTCTTGCGGGGCTAGGGCTAGGAACCTTGCCATCCCAAACAAAAACTTCTGAGCTGAAGATCTCCTGAGATTTGGACCCAGAAAGTCGTGTGCTTTCCGAAGCCACTTCTTCTCGACAACGACAGGAAGCCTAAGCGCAGGGGCTTACTGCCTGCCGGGAGCCTGAAGCTCTACGGCTGTTTGGCTCGCATCTTGTAGCTGGAGGAAACGCTGAAGGCGAATGCGCAGCTAGATACTCCAAGCTGCCACTTGCGTTGGGCTCTGTTAGGGTGTCGTGGGGCCTGCATAATCAAGCAGAAACTTCCCCCTTCCGCCGTTCCGCCCAGCATGCCATGAAAACCCCAAGCAATACACAGCGTTGTCAAGTCCTAAACCCACAAGACGACCTAAATCCATGGGCCATTTTCCGGGCCAAGCGACTCGTTGCCGTGGAAGATCACGATGGTTGCCTTCTGCCTAGCAGTAGCGGAGTTCCAGCACCATCTGAAATGAGGACACCGCATCCTCGAATTCCTGGAAGAATCTTAAGATCTTCCTTTAGAGTAGGGATCAGCTGTTGAGGGATCTGATCGTGCCGCACATTGCTTGCCTCACATGCTGTATCCCTAGAAGCATTGCAGGAGGCATCCCTGCCATCCCATCCCTAGATGTGAATATCCTAGCAGCTCGGGAGATCAAAGGCCCTACGAACCCTGAATGCCAGAGGCACATGTGACATGACCTCTGCGGCTTACCCTAAAAATTGTAGCTTCTATTTTCTTTTCCATTATCCCTATATAACCCCTTATATAACCTCAATATACCCCCTATGTAATCCCTATATAGCCCATTATAGTAGTTTCCATTTTCTTTTCCATTATCCCTATATAACCCCCTATAAACCCCTTTAAAGGTATTGGAACTGGCTTGGACTGCCAAAGTTGGAGCCCAGCATGTTTGGTCAAAGACTAATTGGCCTACTGTCTAAACTCCCAGTATCCCCCTTAATAATGGCGAATCAAATGGAAAAGAAAATGGAAAATGAAATGGAAACTGGGATTATATAGGTAACCATAGGGGTTATAGTCTAAACTCCTAGTATCCCCCAATAACCCCTATAGTGTCCACTATATAATCCCTTATATAACCTCCTTTAAGGAGTTTAGACTATATCTCAATTGGGCAATTTCTCGGAAAGACCTCATCGACCCCATCCATTGACAATGGCTGCCTCCACAACAAACCCCCAAGACCCCAGCGTGCGCCTCTGGGTCTTGCAGCGCTTTGACCTGTGCGTGTCAGCACGCCGCCCATGCGACATTGAAGATGCTTTGAGTTTCAGGAACACTGATACCAAAGGCCCCGAGAAAATGAAGAGTCATAGGACCAAAACAATTGCGCGAGTGATGCTCATGGTGATGATTTTGCATTCACGCCCTGCAGCGGCTAGGATTCATCTGTCACACTCCACGCTGTAGCACAGGAAATTGCGCACCAAGCGAAGCGGGCAAGCTGCAAGCATCCAAACATATCCAAAACCAAGCAGCACGCCTGTCCAGCTTGTCTGCGGCCATCTTTCGCTTCCTGCAAGCTTGTCAATTCAAAGGAGCCCAGGTTAACTGTTCAGAGAGGGGCCTCATGCTGCTCCCCAGAACAAATGATGTGCCCAGAACAACCCCGATTAGATTTTTTTGCCTCGGTCCTAGAGACTCACATCTGGATCGCCCAGAATACCCTTCGGCACAGATGTCACGCTTGTCACATGGATCCCCAAGAACAAATGGTGTGCCAGAGCAACCCCAGATTCTCTAAGGATCTTCCATCTGAGTCCTAGTACCCTTCAGCATGGATGTCACGTATCCCACAGCTGACTCTATAGGCTTCAGCTCACGCGCACAACACTGCAAAGCCCAAAAGTTAGACAGAAAAGTGACGCATACCAGAAAGTCCAAGAAGAATGGGGCTTGCGGCAAAAGTAGCCAGCCATGACAGTGCCAATTTCACATTATTTCACATCGATGTCAGGCAACGGTTGGTGTCGGTCCTGCACAACTTGGCTACGACATGCTCAGCCCTCAACTCAGTAGCCAAGAGCTTTAAGCCACGGCCCTTCAAAAGTCCCGTGAAGCAAGCTCTGCATGCATCTACGTGGCAATCTAGTGAGGTCTGAACCTTTGGCAGCGTCACAAGAAAGGTGTGTGGCCTTGAGCTGGAAGTCATCGGCTTCGGCAAGGCCTGCAGGCAGGGAAGTTCAGGGAACTTCAGGAGATTACAGGCGCCACTTGGTTCAAGCACCCCGGGAAGAACCCTGCGCCTATCGGATCTGAGATTTGAATTCCGAAGCTTCAAGCGTAGTAGGGCAGTTCCTTCAAGAGACCCTGAAGGAGGAGAGCGCTTAGATAACGGACGCGCCTGCTTCGTGGCTCCCTTCGCCTGTGGCTTGGCTTTTGGCTGCGCTTTCGCCTTAGCCTTTGCCCTGGCCGCTGCTTTGGCCTGGGCCTTCTCAGCAGCGCGCTCCTCGCGCTCCTCCTTCTTGCGCGCCCTTTTTTCAGCGTCCAGCCGCTTCTGCTGCTGCTTCAAGCGCTCCTGCCAAAACACCCCAAAGCCCGTAGGGTTCTGAAATCCATGCAGGTAGAGAGAGCCCACCCCAAAGCCAAATGGCAACGGTAAGGTCTAGGGTTTAAGGTTGGGGTGTAGCCGAGGGATTCGGAGGCAGTCCTTCTCCTCCTTCTGGAACTTTTGCCTCAGTGGATGAATACGGTGTCAGTTGGTGCTTTCTAGAAGTCTCAGGCTTTTTGCACGCGGAAGACGGAAGAGACATGCAGGTTGAAGCTAGAACTAGTTACGGAAGTACAAGGAAGAATCGTAGCAACCGGAGGGTCTCAACATGAAACGATGCCAAGATATGCCAATACCAACCTGATGTGTTAGGCCGAGCACTTAGCCTGGTAAACCCATACAGCTCCCTAAACCCTAAACCCTACAGCTCCTTGACTTGGTGTTCATTGTGGGTCCTACCTGGTGGGCGGTGTTGACTCTGTTGCATCGTGTACAGTGAAGACCCCAAAAGAAGCTGGAACATTGAAACAGGCGGCTGTTTCATGATGCTCTCTCCTCTTTCAACTTTGCTGTCTGCTGCTTAATGAAACTACAATTTTCCGCGCTTGCCCTTTCGAGAATATGTGCGTTGTGCATTGATCCACTCGCAGATGCACATGAAGTGAATCACCTGGAACCTCCTAGCACTCTGAGCTGCAAAGTTGCTTCGTGACCTCTGATTGAACCTCCGATACGATAGGACCGATAGGATTCTTCGAAACCTCCTCGGACGCCTGTCTTTATTCCTCAAGGTGCTGGCATACCGCTGACTCTTTGCATACGTAGGTTTACTGCACATGCGTGAAGCCTGGTGGCAGATGATTGCAAAACTAGAAGTCCCACTTCTGAGGAGGGCAATACAGGAGCATCTTGAAACAATGGTCTACAGTGGCCTCAACTTCTTGTGCTCCAAGATGCCAAACTTCAGCAACGGTTGAAAACCAGCACTACGTTTCAGTCCTTCTGGGTATACCCGAATGATAAGTTGGGGCCTCAGAATAGGCACCTGCAATTTTTACGACGTCCCGTCAAGGCAGCCGTGGAGCAGGAGCTTCAGGCACGCGTTGTCCTGCCCAGGGAGGACTTTGCCCTTCTGCAATGAATTGCAAGTACAATCATGCAAACGCAAGTGGAAGACAACCAAAGACTTCAAGTCCACCATGTCATAGATACGGAAACTCTGCCCTTGCATGCGTCTCCTTGGCCAACACGGAGACCCACACACAACAACTTGGACAGCCAAGTTGGCGGAAACAAACAAAGAACGAGAGGACACGCAAACCTGCGCACAAGGGCACAACAAGCACCAGCTCAGAAACAGCAGCAGCAACAACAACACCAACACATGAGAGCGCTTGGGCAGAAACGAAAGCTGAGCGCTCACAAGCTTACCGAGCCCATTTCAGCCACCAAAGTGCTCCTTGAGCAGTGCTGTAAGCCCCCCGGTCCCGCCCGCCCCCCAAAATTCCAGCCCCGAGCGCAGTCTAGCCTCCCAAACCCATTTTTTGTCAACCTCCGGGTATATGAACGAAGCTCCCTCTCACAAGGAGCTTGCGGAACAAGCAAGCACCTCACCTTTACGGCAGCAGCACCGAGACAAATAAACGAACAACACTTCTAGGAGCCGCGCACAGACAATCGCAACAGGTAGCACCACGCATCACTTCAATCTCAAACCTTCTGAAAGCACGTGCCTTCTTCTGCTTGACCCCAGCGGCTGCTGTTCGGCCAGAATTGTCCTGCAAACTGGGTCTTCGACTTCAAAGGATCGCTCACGACGTGTGGAATGATCTATTCTCATAATCATGGCCCATCACAGGCTTTCCAAGCGCTTCTGCAGAGAGTTTTGGGTGGTCCGGGTCGCTTGTCTCGAGTTCGCACGCTTTCAGCAAAGCTTTGTGGAAATGGGAGGGTACTATGTGCCATATGGCTGGGAATCAAACATGCAAAAAGACTTCAACTATGTGTTCATTGGGGCTCAGCCAAAGCATTGCTTCGCTAATGATCCACTCCTTGCAATGACAGCACACAAAAAAAGTTGAGGAATCACTTCTGAAAAGGCCTGAAAATACTTGCCAGCGTCCTGCATGGACGCGTTTGCTCCGCGCTGGAGCAAGTATCTTACCATGTCCTCTTGGCCTTCAGCGATGGCGTAGAAAAGACCTTGAAGCGCCAGCGGCATGGGGTTTGGGATGGAGGCACAAGTTTGCAAAGCGCGTTTGTTTTCATAGTCATCACTCTCATGGCCGCGAGGTGCATCGCCAGTATGATGACCTGTTACTATTCTGACAATCTCAAAGCGGGCGTGGAAGTGCTGCGAACCGAGAAAGCTTGCAAACTTACGCAATCATTCAGCACCTAAACCCTAAACCCTAAACCATTCAGTAGCCCTTGAGGGACTGGTGAAGTAGCAGCCGACTCTGCAGCTCCAGGGCAGCTCTAATGGCTCTGGACTAATAGTAATAGCAGTAGTAATAATGAAAATGGAAAATCAAATGGAAACCACTATGGGATTGGGGTTAAACAGTAATAGTACTCATAGCAGTAGTAATACTGGGATAGTGCGAAAGAAAATGGAAACTATAGGTATTATAGGGTATATACTGGGGCACTGATTCTATACCACTGCATCCAATTTGTAACGAAAACAATTGCCAGGCACTTGAGTCGCTGAATTGGAAGCCTACACGCCCCGGAGCCTGGACAATTTTTTCGATTAGTTCAACTCAACGCCTATAAGCAGCAAAACTCCTGCTTCTGAGGCACACGTCTTTCCATCGCCATCTCTGTGGTTTACATCCTTCAAAAGCAGAGAGGTTTGTCCAGCATGAGTCCTACCACACCGGTTAATGACGGTTATATATAAGTCATGCATGAGTCCCTACGACTAGGGCAAAACATCCAAACCATAGCGTTGATGTTGTTTTCCGTGCTTAAAGCTCCCAAGGCGTTTGTAGAGAATTGTTGAAAGCGCCTACGCAAGCATGACGGCGAGGTCTATGATGCTTTGTTCGGGCGCAGCTGGGAGGTGTTCCCCTGCATCTCGCACAGCCAGACCTACTGCTAAGAAGATTCAGGAAACAGCCATGTCATGTGGCCTTCCGGGCAGTGTCCCCCTTATCACCAAGACCTCGCGAGCCCAAGCCAAGAACACAAACTCTTGCAGGCAAGCGTCTGCGCCGTTCTTCATTAATACCTGCGCAGAATCGAAATGAGAAAAAGTCCCATCCTTCGACCCAACATGCTTCGTCATCATGAGCGCCAGCTGCTCAAGTATGCATAGTTACCTGAAGTGTTTATGATCGTGACAGCGATCAGGGTCGTAACGACGATAATCCTGAAAGTCTTGCTGCACATGAACGTAATGAGCGTAAGAAGCGTATCAATGGAAACTTCTGGACTTCGCTGCAGGGCACCCTTGCTTCAAAACCTCAAGTTTGGAGTCCTTTGTCTGTGTAACCCAGAATCCGACGTACACTTGACCATTGGGAGCAGCCCAAACGCCTACCAAGCACAGTCCACGTTACAGGATCTTGAGATCTCTTTCATACATAAATTCGAGTGCTAACATGATATATACACCCGAGCATGCTCAGGAGAATGTACTAGGCATGGTACTCCTGTTGTTGATGTGAAGCAGTCCAAAGGACGTATCTCAGCGGATGTCCAGTGTCCTTCGGTGACGGATTCTCGCAAACATTCAACTTCCGGCCGCTATGGAGATCATCCCTGGTCAGACTGTTTCCACGCCATACGGCACTGTCTATAACATAAATGCAACACCTTATTTGATAAGAAGACATGCCGTACCAAAATCCTAGTATGCCTGCAATGCTGCAGCTTTTCAGTACGTCCCAGCCTCAGCCAGTGCCGCGTTGCTTTGGTCCACGGCGTAGAAGAGCGGCGTCTGACGATGGTCCTCCGACGCATTTATCTGCTCCTGGGCTGTCCAGGCCTTTGACGTTGGGGGCTGCAGGATTGGAGTATAAACATCGCACTGACAAAAATCAATAAACAGAACCAAAAGCAAGGCCTCACGCGCTCAGCACGGACGCATCTGAGTTTACTAGCTTGCATGCTTCTTCACGTCGTCTTTCTGATCGGCCCTTCTACTTCTAACATGTTTGCATTTGGAGGTGGATACAAATCCTGTGGGCATGTGGTAGATTCCCCAAATAGGGCGACCCAATATAGACCCCTGTATACTATAATCCTTATTAACCCCAATTTTGGGAAACCCCCGCATATCCAAGTAGTTTCCAATTCTCGGGAGCTGAGCGGCGAAGGCTTCCTCGTCTTGTTCGAGCAGCCATTCTGTCGTGGCACCTGTTGCCATGCAGAGTTTGAGGAGTAGCTCAGCTTCACAAGACCCACATCAAGCATCCATGAAACACTTGTCACATGAATTTTCGCTGCCAAAACCAGCACGAAGGCCCTGAAACATGCCAAAAGCATGCGATCTAGACCAGGACAATTCCGGCCTGACTGCGACAAGAAGAACGCGTTCTGGCCCAGCGGCGCAGGGCGCTTGTAGCACGCGTCGTACTTGACGATCTTCCTCGGCCGATCAGCTCAGATTGGCTCGTTTTCGTGCGAGTGCTTCGAGCTTCATCCTAGGCCTAGGCTTGTATATACATATATATATATACACCCCCTCTGTAATCCCTATATAATCCCTATAATCCTTAGTAGTTTCCATTTTCTTTTCCATTATCCCCACTATATTTGAGGCATGATCCGGATGTTCAAGCCAACCATTCTTGATCCATCTTGCAACGCAGGGCTCCCTCAGGTGTTTGTGGCAGGGGAATCTGCTCTGCTTTGTTCGTAACTGCAGTTTCAACATTCATGCTCATTTGGACAAGTAGCAGTTAGCACTTGTCTCACTTCGAAGAACAAGAATGCTGATACAGGCTGGAGGTCAGGGCACCAGTATGTTGTTATTGTTATTACTATTTCTAGTATTGTTATTCTTGCTATATTCCTTACTACTATTGTTGTTACTGTTGTTATTCTTGGTATCATTGCTTTTATTGGTACTAGTATTATTGTCATTGTTGCTATTGTTATTTATATGGCCATCTTTTTTATTGTATCATCACTGCCGTTCCTCCACGGCTGGTTAGGTTGAGGGTGGAGCAACTGTATTAGATCACCCCCTCTTGTACACACCCCTTTCACGGACTGGTGTTGCGTACCTACGTCACGAATGCTTCGTACAGATGTGACATACATATGCCCGACAAACGAGTTTTGTCGTAAAAGGAAATGTCGCAAATCGTGCGGCAATTGCGTTTAAGCCTCTGCCATGCAAGGGGCCCCCAAGCCTATTACAAGCACAGCGTTTTGGGGTCCTAGCCAGCTAGGGCAGCTAGGGATCATGTCGAGACATGCCAGACCACAAAGCCATACTTTTCCGGGGATCTCAACGCATCTGTAACACCCCAAACCCTGATGGGGCATGTTGGGCAAGTGGCAGTACCTGCAAGCTGCGACCATTCCGCACCGCCCAGAGAAAAGGTGTGTATCCAAGCCTGAGGTGGTTGTTTCCCAAAATCGGGAGACCCCAATATAGATCCCAGAATAGTATACTCCTAATTATAAGGATCCCCAAAACCCCAATATAGATCCCAGAATAGTATAATCCTAATTATAAGGATCCCCAAAAAGGTACCCCGAATTTTGGGAAACCCTAAACCCTAAATAGTAGTATCCAGCTCTCGGCCCAGAGCCTCCCAGACGGGCGGAGCCGGGGACAACCTCCCTCTGCGAGGAAGCCAAGGCTGGGCGGTAGGACTTTCGTAGTTGTCTGTGCGTTGCCCAATGGAGCCTCCTGTTCTGTGGGATCACTGTACAACCTCGAATATTCCTTGGGTCCCAGGACCACGCTTGCCCAAGTGGAGTGCCAGTAGAACCATCTATTTTCGCTGTCGGGAAGTCTTTGATGACCAGTGTACTGGAGTTATCGTTGACTTGCAGCTTCCTAACCTCGGTCAGAGCCCTGGGAGTCGTAGTTACTTGTCAAGCATGGAGGCGATAACTGTACATTGCAGCAGGAAGCAGATGTTTCGTTCTGGATACACTTACGTTCTTTGGGGAACGCTTTGCCCAGTCTGGCATGGTGAGGAAGGTTTGTGGCATGTGCAGCTCCCAGCAAACACGGCTACAAGTGGAGCCGCCCGAGTTCTTGCAGACAGGCAGATCGAGACACATGTTGCAGCGCTTGAAATTTGTGCTGGTGGCATGGGTGGTTGGAGTGAGGCTTTGCAATGTTTTCCTCAGTGGCGTGTTAATGTTGCTGTTGACAATGATGAGCAGATGTTGTCGAACTTTGCCCTTAACCATGATTTCCGCTTCATGAAGATGTCAGCATTCCTGCAGGAAATGAATTGTGATGGACCGCTTGCATTGTTGGCAGACATCATGGAGTCGGAATGGTTGTCAGTGACCCTTCACAATGATGCTGAAACTTGGATGGTATCTTTCCCATGTCAGAGTTGGTCCTCCATGGGACATGGATCCGGGTCTAATAGCGACAGTGGACGGGTCCTGCTGCGGGTTGTCCAGTGCGGCAGGCTGCTGCAACCGCTGTACATACTTATGGAAAACGTTGCAGGTTTTCGCCAGCATCCTGAATACCCGTGTTTCTGCAAAGCTATGGAAGAGGCTGGCTTCGTGCTGGCAGCAAGCGTGGCGCATGACCTTGCCAGGATCTCCTATACCACGAGACGTAGATGGCTTGCTGTCTTTGTTAACACCCTTAGGGTTGAGGAATGGCCGTGTCTGGGCAGGCTCATGCCCACTTTGTGCTACGATGAGGAGGTCTCAGATGCTCAATGCAATCCAGAGGACCGCCCTCCAGATCTCCCCAGAGGAGATTGTGCTTCTGGACGACCAAATGTTGCTGCCCCGCTGGCAAAGGCAAAATCATCTGGCTAAGAAGGATGCCTTGTGTTCCCAGTCCTCAATGCCTCTTACAGGACAGCTGTTAATTTCTCCAGGGATTACCTCAGTGAGAAGGCCTCATGTCCTGGCTCATGAGAGATCACAGGAACCAGCTTAGATGGTTGTGCAAATGGGAAGCCTGCCGTGCTTTGGGCTTTCGGGCAAGCACTGTTCTCCCAACGGAGGAGGAAACTGCTTTCCATGCCCTGGGCAACTGCATCTCCCCCCTGCATGCGGCTTTTGCAATTCATCACTGTAGTGAAGTGATGAAACAACAGGCGGCAAGGCCATACATGGCTACCTTCTCCCAGCATGTGCGCCAAATCAAGGCAGCCCGCGCAGACCTGATCAAGCAGTATCCTGCTATGCGTGGAGCTTCTCATGAACAGCTCCAACTTCCAGGACCCCTGCTGGACGTGACCGTCTTGTGCCCTCACTGTGGATGGAAGACAGCACAGCCCCTAGTTGTTGCATGTCCGCACTGCCATCTGATTGCTTGCATCAATTGCCGCACACAGACCTGCCACCCTAACCACCTGCATACCCGTGTGGCTCAACAGCCTCCCCTAACCCCGCTTGAGGATCTTGAAGGTGCACAATTCTCAGTTAAGCACCAGTTCCTTGGAGATCCTGTGCAACTTGATGCCCGGCACTTCACGGATATGACCCAAGTGCGCCGGAGTTTGGCCTTGCCAACTGATGCAGTTTTCTTCCTGGACCTGCGGCAGTGCAAGACTCCCATCGCCCAAAGCACAATGAAGCCTTCATTTATGCTGTGTTGCCCGTGACTCAGCAAGCCTGCTCCCTGTGCGAAGAAGATCATTTCGGGATGCTCAGGTTCTGCCCCAGGTGTAGGCGCCTAGGTTGCAACTCCTGCGTTGCAGACTCCTGTCAAGTCTGTGCTAGAGGCCAGATCATTTGCCGTGAATGTCATCAGCACATCCTGCAACAGGCGCAGAATGAGCAACATGAGGAAGCTGCCCTCCGCGTTGAAGATCAGGCCAATGCTTGCAAAGCAGGTTTTCAGTGGGCTGTGCAGTGCCCTTTGGAAGCCCAGTCCAGACTTCTCACGGTCGTCCTGTATCCGGACATCGTTGTCTCTGCGCCCTCTTGCACTTGGTTTCCTGCAGCCCAGCATCCCAGGGACGTCTGCCACAGCAACCTGTCCTCTTCTGGGGAACAGCCAGAGAACCTTCTCAACAACAAGCGGCCCAGTCAGGCATCATCATTGTCCCTGCTAGTGAGCTAAGCCATGGTCGAGTTCCGGTGCTTTTCAAAAACCAGGAGGTGCTTAGGGTTGTGCTCCTGCAGCAACCGGTCTTGCCACAAGACTGTATCTCCACGATGCTGTCCCAGCAAGAGGTTAATGAGGGTTGCCAGCTACTCTGGAGTGGACAAATTATCCGTGGCCAGCAGGCCCTGCACATTTTGCCGGGCCATCTTGTGACCAAAGTCCTTCCATGGGCGGCGCGCAAGAGGCAGTGCGGTTATGAGGCACCAAGGGGAGCCCACTTGCTTTCTGACCTGCCAGTGTCTCAGCGTGCACGCACAGGCCCTGCACCTACTCTTCCTGATTCATTGCCCAGTACCTTGCCGTTTCAGGTACAAAGCACTGTCCTAGGTCTGGAAGGACAGGTCTTGCAGACACCCGTGCTCCGGCCCGGAAGTTCATGGCACCAATGGTTGCAAAATGGACGTGTGATCCCACCTCAACAACCTCTGCCTGACACTCCTTTTGTCCTCAGTCCTCAGACTCCGGTACAGGTTGCGCGGTGGCACCAAGAACAGTGCCCTACTCAAGAAACTGCAAGATCACCTCCAAGCCAAAGGCGTGCCTCAGCACCTGTCTGAAGAACGTGCCGAACAAGTCTTCCAGACTGTT
>CAJNIZ010002871.1:509-18457 GCA_905231905.1 Symbiodinium pilosum | reverse complement strand
TTCCAATGACGGAAATCTTGCACCGCCTCAGACAGAACAGTTGTCAATGTTAAAAAGGGGTTGCAGGGATTTGTCGACACGTCATTGAAAATGCTTACTATGTAAGTAGTGCAAGATTTCCTCCATCCACAGTATGTATGCACCCTAAACCCAAAACTCCCCCTCGAATCCTCAATCAGAATTCGATAATCTCCTCCTAACCTCAGATGTCCCTGAAGCCCCAAGGGGGCCCCCATTTTGAGAAACCTCCACGTCTGTTGTGCTTGCCTGGCCTTCCTGGTTTTAGTTGGGAATATGAGATAGTGCTTATGTAATCCCTATGAAGTATACACCCTTTTTCCGTAAACCCTAAACCCTGAACCCTAGACCCTTAATCATGAACCCTAAACCCTTAATCCTAAACCCTGAACCCTACACCCTGAACCCTAAACCCTAAACCCTAAACGCCAAGAACACGAAGAAACAGCAAGTTGCAGGAGCTGGAAGCAGCTGGAATGTCTCCTCACGAGGCAGAACCTGTTCGACTACCATTACGTACTGCTTCTAAGTAGGGAATAAGGGTTTAGGGTTTAGGAATAAGGGAACATAGTATATAGGGGTTATATAGGCATTACCTTCCCATGTTGCCTACTAAGCGCTAGCAAGATTCCGCAAGGACTATTAAGGGGGAGTGGGGGAGAGAGAAAAGGAGTACTATAGGGGTATACATGTGAAGTACTTCGACATTATTATAAGAATCCACTCCCTCACTCTCCCTTAAGTATAGCTTATTGGTTCTTAGTAGGGAAACAGGGAAATATTTGATATAGGGTTTAGGGTTTAGGGGAGTATATAGGTATTGTGTTCCCTTATTTCACTCTCCTTCAAGCACAAGTAAAATGACAGGCGATTGAAGCAATTGAGAAGATGAACGAAGAGTTGGCCTGCGACTCGAGGATGGACCTGGTGGGGCTTAGGGTTTAGGGATTTTAGGGAATTTGGGGCTATATGAGCCATAATCTAAACTCCTTTAAGGGGGGTTATATAGGGGATTATATAGGGGACTATTATATGGGTTACTAAGGGGGATACTAGGAGTTTAGACTATAGCTCATATAAGGATAATGGAAAAGAAAATGCAAACTACTATTTAGGGTTTAGGGTTTAGGTTCATGGTTTAGGGGGTTTAGGCTTTAGGACTTGTGATTTACTTCATTTACTGGTCTTAGTATGGAATGAGGGAATGTAGTATACAGCGGTTATATAGGGATTACATTCCCATGTTCCCCTAAGAACCAGTAAGATTATGGGCTCTAGACTTAAAGTTTACAGCTGGAACTTCCAATTTTGGACTTCCCCAGGAAGCCCCATTAATGGAAAATCCTATGGAACAGAAAATGCGACATGAAATAGGAAGTAGGGAATAAATATCTAGGGGCTTGTAGGGTTGGTGGACTGAAACTCCTGCATGCTGTCCAAGGTATGGGTCCCTGTAATAGTGATTATAAGGGATAGTAAGGATTATAATTATCAGGGTCCTCCCTTATTCCTATTCTCCCACTACTTGAGGGAGTTCCTCCTAAGGTATTCGGCACTTAGGGAAGTTTGAGTATCAACCTTATGGGGTAGGGTGAACCAGGATCATTTCCGTTTCTGCAGAGCCAACTCCAGACATCCATCTCGACGAAACCCAACATACTTGCCATACGATACAACTTTGATGGGAAACCCCTAGACCCTAGACCCCAAACCCTAAACCCAAAACCCTAAGCCCTATTGAAGCCGGAGTGGTGTCAGGACTGAGTCGAAAACTTCCAGGCACGTCCACGCTTTCCGGGGTTTGGAGGGTTTAGGGTCTAGGCTTAAGGGTTTAGGGCTTAGGATTTAGGGTTTGGAGGGTTTAGGGTCTAGGCTTAAGGGTGTGGGGCTTAGGATTTAGGGTCTAGGTTCTAGGGTTTAGGGTTAAGGGTTGATGGTTTAGGGTTTGGGGTTTTGGGGTTTAGGGATTGAAGGGTTTCAGGAGTATATTCTATCAGGAATTTACAAGAAATCCATATGCTCTATTAGGACTTTACACTTGTTGGAGATAATCTACTGTGAATATGCCAGTAGTAGAAGTCTGTTCTATTACAAGTATACATGGATATAAATATATGTATTGTATGTATACACACCTGTTATAGAAGGCTACCCTCTACTGATCACCTTTGTGCGGATGATAAGTCCGAAGAAAACTTCCCAGCAGGGTTATGAGGAGGGACCCCTAGAAGGGACCCCTGATCCCAATTTCCTGTATTAGGGTTGAGGTCTCAGGGTCCCTATTATTCGGTAGTTTCGAGAAATAGGAGACCCTGCTTTAGACCCCAAAATATGATGATCCTTATAATAGGGACCCTCCAACAAGGTAGCCCTACATTTGGGGAAGCCCCCATATACCCCATACAACTTCCCATAAGCGACAGGGGTCCCACTAACGGTCCCTACTAAAGCTGCCCCCTCTTATTGATAGCTGGATAATACATAGCTTTGTAGAGCCCTTCAGATGACCCCTATTATAGTGATGGCAGGGTCCTAAACCCTAAAGCTCCTCAACCCTAGAGCCCCTAATGTTTAGGTGACAAAAATAACCACCCCCCAGAACTTGTTTTGCGATTTGGGCTTACGGAAGGGGGGGGGTCGCAATAAAGAGTGACGGGGACATGGGTAGGACCAGGTAATGCAGCTCGTAATACTAGTAGGACAAGTAGACGGGAATCTATTAAAATCGGGACGTTGCCGACCGGACAATCATATTTGCCCCCCCTTTATTATTGCGATTTGGAGTTGTTTATGTATTTTCGGGCTCCGAACTTGTTAGAAAGCAAACTTGATTGTCCCGGATTTTTCCCGGCCGGCAACAAAACGCTATTGCCACCCCTAAACCCTAAAGCCCCTGAACCCTAAACCCTAACGCCCCTAAACCCTAAGCCTTAGCAGGGCCGGGTCAAAGCTTGCTTCGATGACATCCAGGTTGGAAGCTCAGTTTTTGGAGCTTCGCTGTGACTTCAACTTCTACCTTAAACACTACTTGGAGGGTCAGGGGGACTTAGTAACAATTTAAAAGAAAATGGAAACTACTATAATATAGGGTTTAGGGTTTAGGGATTAAGGTTTAGGGTTTAGGGTTTAGGGTCAGGGGGACTTAGTAACTAGGTTAATAGTGGAGATAATTGGGGTTACTATGTGGGTTATAGGGGTTATTAACCCACTTACTAAGTCCCCCTGACCCTCCAAGTAGTTGCCTAAGAAACACCCCCAACAAATAGGGATAATGGAAAAGACAATGGAAACTACAGGGATTATACAGGGTTTATATAGGGATTGTAGGGTATATATTGGGGTTATGTATTGGGATAATGGAAAAGAAAATGGAAACTACTCTATTACAATAGTATATATATATATATAAACACCAGGAAGTTCATCGCCTGATTTGAACTGTAGCCTAAACCCCTTAGAGGGGATTATGTAAGGGGTTTTCTGGGGGAGTATTATGGGGCTTATATTGAGGGGGTTACTAGGAATTCAGACTACGGCTCGTTTGGCGGTATGTACGGATACATTGTGAGCGTTTGGTGGTTAGGGTCAGGGTCGATACCCCTCATTTGAGACTTGGAAAGAACAGCGGTACGTATCATAGACTCTAAACCATGCGGATTACAGTATCTGAGGGTATACTTGCTGCGCCTCTTGAGAGTCATGTGAAGTTGGGTTAGGGATTGAGGGTTTATAGTCCCCCTTAAGTAGATAGAATGTGGGGTATATGGGGATCTTATTTTATTATACCCAAAGCCATATTCTATCTACTGAAGGTGGACTGTAGGGTTTACGGGTTTAGGGTGTGGCCCTGTCAGGTCAGCATCCAAGCTGAGCGTGAGGCTCCGCAAGCACATGGGCTGTTCTCCAAATTGTAGACCCCTTTTTGGTTAAATAGGTTTATACAGAGTAATATAGCGGCTTATAAGGGTAGGTGATACTATTTAGGGGGACCAAATGAGACCCTGATTTTGGGAACTTTTCATATAAATTTCTAGCTTTTGGGCATGTCCTGTTTGTCAGGACTGGATCGAAGACAGCTCTCTCGAGGACATATTCCGTCTTCGGGAAGAATGGCAACACAAAAGTATGTAACTTTTCAGGAGAGGCTCCAGGCGCTCTTCCAGGTCATGGGCTGAAATGTTGAATTTGCCCACAGCTATAGTCCCACTGAAGTAGATAGAATATGGCTTTGGGTATATTATACTAAGATTTCCATATACCCCATATTCTATCTACTTAAGGGCCACTATACCCCTAAACCCTAAATAGCAGTTTCCATTTTCTTTTCCATTATCCCAATATAATCCCAATATAACCCCAGTATATTATATAGTAGTTTCCATTAAGGGGGACTTGTAGAGCCTGCTTAAACTCAACATGGCAAGGGGCAGCCGTCGCTCCAGCCGCGGGAGCAAAGGAAGCCGAGACCCTCTGCAGCTTCCGTGCCTTAACTGAGCCAGACCCTTCAAGTGTTAGTGTTTCCATTCTATTTTCCATTATCCCAATATATACCCTATAATCCCTATATAACCCATTATAGTAGTTTCCATTTTCTTTTCCATTATCCCAATATAAACCCTAAACCTGAAACCCTAAACACTAAACCCCCCTTGATCAATTTGCTGGTCCTGATGGTTGCCCAGTCCTGCTCAGGAAGCTTGCCTTTCAGTTTGTGGGTCCTCCATCACGGTTGCTTGGCAGCAGCCATGCTATCATGGGTTCCCCTACTACCCCCCTTTTCTCCCTTTCTTAACTCTAAGGAGGCCTAATTATCCTTCATAAAAGGAGGAACCTAGACAGGGGATAGCATGGAGGGGGGGTAGTAGGGCAACCCAGGATGCTTTGCGCAAAGTGAAAGTCAGAGACAAGAAACCTTTTTGATGCAGGCAAGAGCAGCGAGAAACAGTCGTTGGCCGGGAGCTTTGTGACAAGGAGATGGGGATCTTCCCAAAATTAGGGCCATATAGGGATCTACATATATATATATATATGTATGTATGTATATATGTCAGGATATTATGGGGTTTCATAGGGTTAAGGATTTCCCAGAATTAGGGGCGGGGCGCCTTTTTGGGTGTCCCAACAATAGGGCCCACAGTATTTTTCGGATTTGTATATCGACTACCAGATTCTACCCAAGAAGGTCGTGTAGCTCTGGTCTGACTAAGGAGGCTGGCGCCAAATCATGGATCCGGTTTGGAATCGACCTCTGTACGTGCCTACCTCATTTGGGTTGCTATTAAGGAACTTAGACTAAGTTACCATAATATGGGTAGTATATATGTTTGCTTGTTATAGTAACTTAGTTTCAGTTCCTCAGCAGCAACCCAGTCATTTGGGCTTCCAGCTGTCAGTTGTCACAGTTCTCAGATAGCTCCAGTGCGGTTACATAGGGGATTCCAGAGGGGAGTACTATAGGGGTTATCAAGGGGGATATTGGGAGTTTGGACTGTAGCTCACACGACCCCCTTACAATCCGTATATCTCCCTAAGGGCCCCGACAATCCCCTTATACCCCCTATGTCTCCTACTAAGGGCTCTCATTTTGAGAAACCCGCAAATGAGGTCTCTCCAGTCAACGGCCGGACGACGTGGGGAGTGAATGAGGCCTGCGGCCTGAATTTGAAAAGCCCTTTCTATAGAGATTCTATGGGTTTTCTGAAGGGATTCTATGCAGGGTACGTAGGGTTTCTTTGGGGTTTGTGTAGCAATTATATAGGGATTCTGTGGGACATGTGTGTATAGATATATATATATTGCATATTATATATTATATATTAATCATGTACAAAAACATTGTATATTATGTAATATATATATATATACAAACAGGATTAAGATATGTGGATTCTATGAGGGTAGTACAGGGATCATTAGGATGCGCAGTTCGTTCATAATGGGAGGGTTCTGGTAACCCTACTCTTCCCACATATTGGGCTCAGGTGATAAGAACTGGTGGTCTGGACGACCTGCTCCTGAACAGAAGCTGGGATCTGTGCTGCAACTCTGAACAACTTAAGTCCTCGAAGCTAGTGTAGGCATCCAAAATCCTGCGTGGCAGTAGTAATTACACTCCCCCAAACTAACATGGAAACCCATATGGCCCCCCTTAAGAAGGACTGTAGTCTTTATAGGGCCCTTTTTGTGTTTCCATGTTAGTTTCCGGGAGTGTAGTAATAACAGAATTCCCAGGCTATTAGGTGATAAGGTGAAGCGGATTTTGAGTTTCGACCGTAGTGGGAAAAGGCGTTCGCTGCTTGACTGGGCTGCACAGAAGCATAGAATAGAGCTGTTTCTCAGAGTAGTCCTTATCAACTGCCCAACTGCTATTACCAGTACTATTACTATTAGTATCCGGCAAGTATACATGCCTTTGGCCCCTAAAGGCAACCCAATCTTGAGAAACCATGTTTTCAATTCTTCAGAGATTCATCCCTGCAAACTGAGGCATTGATCCAGAAGCGCTGGAAATCCAGAAGCAAGATGACTGGTGCATGAACGCCTGGGGCCTTGGCGAAGAGAAACTTCTCACTTGAGCTTCTGTATGATTCTGGAATTTGGCTGTAAAAAAATAGCAGAAAGTCGCAGAAGGCAGGCATATCCCCTATATATCCCTACATAACCTCTATATATCCCTAGATACACCCTAAACCCTAAACCCTAAACCCTATTATATAGCCTGATACATAATCCTAAGATACCGCCTCTTTGACCCAACCTTACGCCGCCTGAGGTCTATGCAGATGCAGCCCTTTCGGGCGAACCTATAGCTCGTTGGGAGTCTCGCTGCGGTTTAGGGTTTAGGGTTTAGGGTTTAGGGTTTAGGTGGGAATAGTATCAGGATCATATAGGGGCTATAAGAGGATTAGGATTATACAGGGATGTAGGGGGTCGAACATGTTACACGACCCTAATAGTGGAGAAGCAAATGGAAAATAAAATGGAAACTTGGGTTGTAGAGCGTATCTATGGGAATATGCAGCGGATGCTGCACAGTAGCTTGATTGATTGGGCTCGAAGACAGAAACACCACACAGCTGCGAAGTGCTCACAAGCACTGTCACTCCTTTTTTCAAGAGCACGATTGCTCTCACCGTGGCTCAGCACGACTACAGGTAGCACTAAAGGGGCGCCCCTTTGCTCGTGCCTAAAAGGCATTCAATGCCGGGAATCGCTGAGGGTCAATGCACAAGCTGCACCACCCCCAAAAAGGGTCAGCGATGACTGGCTTAGCCAAGGGTCGCCCTGGAGGAACTCGTCGATGGCTTCAATGGCGCTCTTCCCTTGTTTCTTCGCTTTCTTGGCGGAGGTAAACGATGGATCATAGCGGATGCTCCACAGTTTGGTGCGAAGGTACTTCTGGAGTCCGAGCCGACATTCAGCTCGCTTCTTGGTGAGGGCATCGGCGAGGTCATAGTCCGAAGCCACCCAACGAAGAAGACCTCCAGTTCGCTGGATGTTTTCTCGAAGTTGGAACGCCTGAAGAGCAGCGCGCATGTTGCTCAGGCCCAACAGTGGACTTTCATTGATCTCCACGGCGTCATATCCTCCTCGAGAGTCGGTGCAAAGAACTCCTCGAATACGTTTGACCTGATTCTCCATGAGGGCCACAAGGTCTGCTCTTTGAGGAAGACCATCTCTTCGACCGCCAGCACCGTGAAGCTCAGACCACAGAAGCCGAGTGCGAAAATTATGATCTTCGGCTTCCAGGATCGATTGCACTTCAGCATCATTCGACCCTATTGCCTTGCGTTTGAGTTTCCATGTTCTCCATGACAGGAGGACCATCGTGCAGAACTGGCCGGAAAGACATTCGGGTCCTGCTGCTAGGGTAAGAAATCCGCCCGTGCTGTCTCCACGCGGCCTGTTGGCGTGAGCTTGGTCTCCCATGCTCACGAAGATGATCTCGCTCCAGTGCTGTGCTCGATGGAGCTTGCAGAATTCCAACTTGAAAACTTCTCGTCTGGCCTCGCTGACAAGTTGCTGTATCTCCCTTGCCGTGGCCATGGTTCCATCCGTGACCAGCTCCGTAAGAAGAAGATTGCAACGAGCGCAGAGAAGAGGTTGTGTCTGGATCGCGATCCACTGCAAGGCTCCCAGCGTTGTCCGACAGGCCTCGATGTCCTTGCTGGTGAGGGTCTCATCGCTTCGAAGACGGTCAGGAGCGATGTTCACGTCGGCAGTGCCTTCGATGTAGTACGACTGATCCACCACGATCTTCTCACAGCCGTGCTCATCCTTTTCAGTGGACACATCTGTTCCGGCATGGCGATAGGCTCCCGTCTTGATCATGCCCCACTTGTAGGCAGAGTCAATACCACGCTTGATGTCCAGCCATTCGTCAGAGTCGTCTCCAGTACGATGAAAATCATCCACATGACCTCCCACAGAACCAATCGTGAGGGGGTGTTCTCCATCAAGTCGATGTTGTGAGAGCCATATCCAAAGACATCGTTCTCCGAGAACTGGCTGGGCTCCAAGTTTCAGAAACGTTTTGTGAAGATCAAGCCAGAGACCACGAGGCGCAGTAGTGGACCCATAGATGTTGCGGAGGATTCTCATGATTCCTTCTTCACCGATGCCGAGGGCATCTCTGAGCTCTTGAACACCACTGGTCCACAGCTGCTCATCCGCAGCCGTTGGTTGCGTTTGTAGAAACGCAGTAGCAAGATCAAGGCCCTCTAACCTCCATTGCTTCTGGGCCGCCATGAGGTACAGGAGATGTCTGCCCGCGCTCTTCGCTAGGGATCAACTTCCACGTCAACACCCAGCGGGCCTTGACGATCCTGCCAGAATCGTAGGCTACCTTCACTTCGTCGCTGTTGAGGCATTTACGCACAGCCTCATTCTTGATGAAGCTATCAACCTCCTTGGCCTTGGCATGCGTGAAAAGCTTCCGCTCGGAATCCGAGAGCTTGCTGATGATGACCTCAGAGTCCTTCATCTTCTTGACCAGAAACAGAACGGGATTCCGTTCGAAGGCCTTCCGCTGTCGGTTGGACATGCCTCCCTCAATGTCCATCTCGATTCGGAGGAACTCCTTTGTCTCATCCATAGCAGAGAAAATGTCAAACTCCTGGGCTTCTTGGTGGGCCTCGGCCTCAAGCATTTCCACCCAGTTAAGGTGCTCGGACTTGAGCTTCTTGTTCACAGGAGCGTCGTAGTCGTTGACCGTCGAGGGATGCTTTGATGAGGAAGCTCGATCACCTGTAGGAGGAGGTACATCCTCATCTTCTGACGCTTGATGATCAGCAGGAGGTCCTGATGTGGTCGGATTTGTCTTCGTCCTCACCCTTCGGGTTGGAGGTGTCGTTGTCGTGGAGGAGTCCGGTGCTGGTGGTAGATCAGGAAATTCCTTCTCGTTCTCCGTCGGCTCCTGGTCGGTGATGTCAAAGTACTCCTTGCGGGGAAGGATGTCGGCGAGGGACTTCCATTTTGATGGATCCTCCACCGTCGTGGACTCGTACTGGAACTTCTCAATCTCTGTCACTGGCCGCACAGAATGGACCGAACAGCGGAACAGTTGGTTCCCTATGAGGACCCAGACGATATGTTTTCTGGAGTCCCCCTCAGCCTGATGAGGGAGCACCTCGCTGAAGATCACTCTGCCAGGGCCTACCCAATGGGGTCGACCAGATTTGCGCATGCCCCCACGAGGTCCGACAAATTGTTCCTTGGGCCATACACGACGCCAGATTTTGACCAACTCAAACTCAGAGAAGTTGCGAAGAGGTTGTCGAACTGTTGAATTGGCCAGTCTTGTTAGAACTCGCTTGGAACGGGTGCGTTGAGCGATCATCTCGGCATCCTGTCGAGCGGAGACTAGCTTGACATAGTCGACCTGTGGTTCGAGATTGTGAAAGGTGCGCAGGTCCTCCTCGGACAGGCTAAAGGTCTTGCCGAAGGCCCACTGATGTGCCGAATAGCCTGCTGTGTACTCGGTGGCATTCAACGCAGAGGTCGCCAGCTGAAGGGTGATCATAGGATCCTGGCCGCGTGCCTCTAACTGAATTGCTGAGGCCGTCGTCTTCAGGTCTTGGACCGCTGCCTCCACGATGCCATGCGCCCAACTTTCCTTCTCCGCCGTATATAGTGGATCATGATGTTGACACTGGAGGCAAAATCGTGGAGCGCATCGGAGATGAAGGTCTTCGCAGAGTCCATCAAAAGGTACTCAGGCTTAGGGTAGTTGCCTAACCATCTCTCCGACAAAGACTGGATGACATCCTGCGCCTTTTCTGTGCGCATTTCCAACAGATCACACATGTACAGGCAGTGAACTACCCGTAGTTTTGTAGCGACATCTACAAAGAGGATGAACTTCACCTTTCTCTTTTGATTCGGGACCACCCACTCACCAGAGTCTACACCAACAGCTTGCCATGCCTGGTACATGGGTGAGGTTGATGCGGGCGGTACCTTGCCGGAGCTTGTGCCACCAGGTCTGAGGCTTTCACAGGCAGGGCAGTTATGATTGAGGACCACATTGACCTTCCACTCTACATGGCCAGCATCTTTGACAATGCGGGCCAAATTCCTGTTGGTTGGATGTCCAGCAGCACGATGGTACTTGGCCACCTGAGCGGTCCAGCGATCAAACTCGTCTTGAGTCGTGGTGAACGCTGAAAGCGCTATCCGAAAACCAGACCAGCGCTGAGAAGCGTGCCAAGTACGAGGATTGAAGGCAATGGGCCGGTGATAGGCGTTGGCGATCCACCCTTCTCGTAGTCGGCCATCCGGAGTTTTCCGACGACACCGAGGTTGTCCATCTGGTCCTTGTTCATTGAGCCATAGACCACCACCCGTATAGGTGCCGAAACATATCAGAATGTTGGAGCTGGCCTTATCATTGTGGCAGTCTCGATGGGGCATCGCCGGACTGTCATAAGACAGCATCAGACTTGACCACGATCGATCAGGTAAATGGTGTCGTAGAAAGCCATTGAGGTACCTTGCCAGCGCTTCATATTTGTACGTTATGCGGCTTCCCCGAGAAAGCGCCATGTGAGAAGGCTCCAAGTAGAAGGACTTGAGGTTGTTGAGCTTGCCAACGTTGATGAACTGCCGGGTGGTACACCTGGGCTTGGTAAGCCGCCAAGAGCACCTGCTCACAGTCATGGAAGCCAAAGAGCCGTTGGCTGAGGCTTTTATTGACTAGTTCCACGAAGGATGTCCATGTGTCGGTCATACTTCGTTCCACGGCACTGAGGCTGTCAGTGTCCTCGGGGGCATGGAGCAGCGCAGCCTGCTCCTCCGTGATCACGTCACCATCCAAGAACTGGGTCGACGCATTAACCATAGAAGAGGAAGGTCCAGGTACTTCAGCAGGAGCTTCCCCAGGTAGAACTGAATCATCCCGTTGTGATAGGAGATGAACATGCTTCCGTGGAGCTTCTTGATCACGCCAGCGACGGGCAATGGCTTGGACCATTCGCCATGGATAGTAGGAAGAGCGGGTTGTCTCCTTGCCCTCTATGACGGTGTGTTGATGGTGACCGGGACAGACCTTAGTGCGGAAGACTTGGTGGAACTTTTCATCCGTGGTCTTGATAAGCCATCTCTTCCGAATGAAGCCGATACCTTCGGAGTCCCTCATGCCATAGTTGCAGCCATCCACCCGGCAGTCCAGCCACGGAACTCCACGTAGTTGAAGCTGCCTGGCAACGTCCACCATAGGTTCTTGACGCCATCCAAAGCAGGGAATCGGCCACTCAAAGTAGAATTGAGTAGAATCATCCTCGTCCAAAGTATCCTTCACAAAGGCCACCACAAAGCGGAGAAGTCGTCGCTCACGCCTTCGGGCCGTCTCCAAGGCGATCTTCTCCTCCGGGGTCTGGAAGTTGAGTGATGTGAAGGGACTCCACTTGGTGCAAGGAAGACTCAGCCATATCCTTTTCGGACGATGTTTCAGACGGAGTCGTCCAAGTTCAACCCAGGTCTCTGGCCGGTAGAGATCATATCCATTGGCAAGGTTGATGCGTCGAGGTCGAAGGTGATGTTGTTCGGCTGCTTCACTCAACCACGAGTGTGGAGCGCAGGCAACCTCCCAGAGACCGTCCCGATCGTCAAGGGTCAGACCGAGAATCATAGTTGTGGCCATAGTGAACATCAAGGTAGCAAATGCCATCACTTTCTTACCCATGAAGAGAGGCAGGGCAATTGGCGTCTCAGACACAGACGCCGCTCTCATTGCTGACCTTGATTGTCTCGCGGTACGCCGCCACCAGCTCCTCTTCGTCGTCGACCAGGCGAGCATTGGTCCAGCTTGTGTCCGATGGGGTTCCTGGCGCAGTCTGGTACCCCGGAGTCATCGTGGTTGGGGTTGTCGGAGCCGGCGAGGTGGTTGTTGTAGAAGTCGTGGTCGTTGGAGACGTCTGGGCCTGGATCAAATGCTGGAGACTCTCGTCCGCCTCCACCTTCCGTTGCATTGCCAACACAATGCGATGAGTGGGTCGCACCTGGCCCATCATCGGACGTAGCTGCTCCAACATGCGCCGGATCATCTCGGGGTTCTCGCGCTTCGTGTGGGCTGCAGTACTGCCCTTCCGCGGGACATATTCCAAGCGAATCCCGCAAGTCAGGCAGACTCGCCAGGCCCCGTGCTGATTTCCCTGAGGACGTCCTGGGGTGTGGTGTGCGAAGCATGGCCACTGAGAACTGCTCATCCTTGGGTCTCGAGGATCGGCCGCAACTCGACGAGGAATGTCCAGTGGAGCCGCCTTTGGTCGGGGCCTCGTCTGAGACCGAATGTTGTGGAGGATCTCCTCCTGCTCGGGCGTCTGCTGGGATCGCGACATCTCCGAGGGATCGAGTAGGGGTTGTTGTCGGGATCACTACAGAATTGACTGCACTAGTCATCTGAGCTGAAAGATTCGCAGACTGGCTCATTGTCCGGGAAGCTTGATACACCTGCCACAGTCTATCACGTGAGATCTGCAAGTGTTGCTCATCAAGATCTGCGTCACAGGCTGTCATGTCAAACCATGCCGTCTTAAGCTCCAAGACTTGTTGTTCCGCAACAGCAGTGGTTGAAGGAGAGGTGTGACTGATTATCACTTGTGCCTGTCCTGATCCCCTGCGCTGACCATTAGTTAGGTACTGCACAATGTCAAGGACGAAGTGACCCTTCTTGCTTGTAGGAAGCCTGTATATCTCAGGAGAAGGATCTTTTGAATTGAGGGCAAGACCCGTCGCAAAGTCTATCACCATGCCAACTCCCGTGTCGCCCAAGAAATCCATGCCGATGAGAACAGGAACCAATGACGCCTTATCAAAGTTGCTGCTGTAGTACTCTGTGGGATTCGGCAAGGTGTACAAGGAGAATTGTCGAGGACTTCCCGAAACACTACTGGTTATGCAAGTTCGTCCCAAGGATCTTCCCCACTTGCCATTACCAAACCGAAAGTAAGGCCGAGCATATGTCTGGATGTCGATGCGGGCTCCAGGATCACGAGACAAGACAGCATCTATCAAGCCTTTCACAACAGCTTCCGGGGCTGCTGAGGATGTGGCACCTGAGTCTAACATGCCACTCACAGAGGCCGAACCCTCAGGGGTTGATGAAGATGAGAGGCCCATTACCTCCGAGACCTCCAAGCCACCAATGAAGATGCTGTTGCCAACCATGTCGGAGGAGTAGGCATTGACGGACCGATGAGTGTCCTTGCCCTTCATCTTGCCTTTACCCTTTCCTTTCCACGCGGCTTGAGCATCCAGAAACATACCCTTCTTTGACTTGCCCTTGGACTTGCCCTTGAAATTGTAGTTCGAGTAGAAGTCGTCCTGGTCAGCAAGGAAGGACCGGAACTTGCCCTTTCCCTTTGACTTGCCACCAAAGCTAGGGTGTCTGCGATCAGGACAGTCACGAGCAAAATGGTTGCCGCCGCAGTTGAAGCATTTGGCGCCATTGCCGGAGGAAATGACAGCACCGAAGCCACGGTCCTTGCGAAGAGCCTGGGTGGCACGCTGAGCTTCGGTCCAAGTACGATGGGCTTCTGCGGCAAGAGATTCGGCAACACGCTCTGCTTGTTGAGCTTCTTGTAGCTTGGCCACTGACTCAGGATCCTCAGAGTCTTGTTGAGTGACGGGGAAGCTATCAGCATCCCATTCGTCATGCCACCACCACCACGAGTCGGAGTCGTCGAGGTCATGGTAGTGATCCTCGTACCACCAACCATCGTCCTGCCAGGACCAATCGTCACCTTCTTGATAGTAAAGATGCTCCTCGGAAACCGGTTGTAGAAGGTGAGCTTGATAAGATCCGCTGCCACTCGAGGAGCCTCGATGTCCAAGAAGTTGATCATCCCAAAGACTCTGTAGGGCAGCAGAGATCACAGCATAGTCCAGGCTATTCTTGGTGGTACTGAGGATGTCTCTCTTCTCTTCTGCGTTCAGTCCGGCAGCTTGAAGAAGTCTCCATCCTCGAAGAACGTCCAGGATGAAGGAATCGGCAAGAGTCATCTCGTCCAGGGGGTCCTCCTTGGCAGCATCAGGAGGTCGTGCGCGATCCTCTCGGGATCCATCTTGAGAACGGTTGTCACCCGGACGATGACTAGGGGAGGAACCAGTAGCACCCTGAGGAGGTCGAACATCACCAGAGGAACTTGTAGGGTCATGTGGAGGGACTCCAGGATCTCGTCCTTCATTCGGAGAATCGCCGGGAGGTCCGGGTTCAGGAAGGTCCGGGTCCTGGTAGTCCTCATCATGCCAACCATCGTCTCGCCACCAACCCTGCCAGCCACCATCCCAGTCAGCGTCAGCCTCACTGGGAAGACCAAAGTCACGAGACTCCTGAGAAATGCCCAACTTTTCCTCGTGAAGTCGGATCAGAGCCTCCACAAACTCCCGCACGAGAAAGTTGCCGATCGACTCACTGGTATTCCTTCTGAAGGAGAAGTACTGCTGACAAATCGCCGCCGCATTCGGTAGGCTTCGGCGAACCAGAGGGCTGGCGGCCAGCCGTTGTAGGAAGAGCTTCGTGCCGTCCACGGAGTCGAAGGCCATTTTGGACCAACTCATGGCTAACAGTCTCGCTGGACCACTCAGCCTGCTCAGCAGGCGGGAGGCGCAGTACCTCCTCTTATGGACTGGAGTCGACTGCACAAACCAGGCCACTTCTCGAGTGTAGCGCCGCCATGACCTGGCGGATCCGTCCCACGAAGGAATGGAGGAGCTATCTCTGCCATCTGACATCTCGTTGGAGATGACCCAAAATCAAAACGAACTCGGAGAAAACTGCAAAGTGTGCAGGCGAGCTGGGGAGGGTCCGAGATCACGTTGAAGTAGAGGTTGTCCGACCAGCTCTATGGGCAGCAAGTGATGGCACCTGGTTCCTCGGGAAGTAGGCGCCTGGAGCTTCTGCTCCGCTACCAATGCAGCGGATGCTGCACAGTAGCTTGATTGATTGGGCTCGAAGACAGAAACACCACACAGCTGCGAAGTGCTCACAAGCACTGTCACTCCTTTTTTCAAGAGCACGATTGCTCTCACCGTGGCTCAGCACGACTACAGGTAGCACTAAAGGGGCGCCCCTTTGCTCGTGCCTAAAAGGCATTCAATGCCGGGAATCGCTGAGGGTCAATGCACAAGCTGCAGAATACTATCCTAAACGTCGAACTCTAAACCCTAAACTACCCCAGCAATGGAGAATCAAATGAAAAGGAAGATGGACAATATGAATGGGAAGAGGTTTGGCCATGACTTCTGACTTTCAGTTGCTACCAGTTGAAAGAGACTAGCTGGCAGAGCTGCTTTTTGTGTGTTTGTATATTTTGGGGTGCTTATAATCCCCAAATATCCCCAACATACTGTAGCAGGTTCCATGTTTTTTCCTTTATCCCTTTATTGCCGCTATATTTAATCCCTATATATACCCCATTTATGATGTAGTAGTTGCTTTTTGTGCATCATTGTTGGGTCTCATGGGCTCGCCGCGCAGAATCCACTTGAATGAGGAAAAGGGGCGAGTCATCATCGCGCAAATGTTCGATGACAAGACAGGCGAGTTCTCCTGGCTAGGAGTAGGGTTTAGGGTTTTCAGGGCTTTAGGGTTTTCAGCGTTTTAGGGTTTTAGGGTTTAGGGTTTACTGACACAAGCACTTTTCAAACTACCATGGCTGTTAGAGGCATTGCCACTGTGCTGGTGCCCCCTGCGGAGCCCGGTGGGGATGCCGCAACAGGCGCGTGGGCTGCTCACATGAACTATAGTCTAAACTCCTTAATGGGGGTTATATAGGGGATTCTATAAGGGACTACTATAGGGGCTATTAAGGGGGATATTAGGAGTTTAGACTATAGCACACATGACCTGGAGCTAGTGGCACCTGCTGGAGAGGCTATGTCAAATACTCCATGCGGGACAGCCGGCCTCTGCTGAAGGCTGACCTAAGCAGATAATAAGAAGAACAAGAAGAATAACAAATATAATGACAGCAATAATGATATCAGTACTAATCGCAATCATGAATAGAATAACAATTAAGTATAGAGCGTTCTGAGAAGTTCTTGTAGAATGTGACAGGATCTTTTGGCAGTATCATAAGAGCTGCTTCTGGCCAGCCTACTGTGCTGCTTGAGGCAATGGTGGCTCCCATCGAAGAGCCTCCTGAGCTTGTGGAGGGCCAGCTCATGCCAGGTGGGCTACCCAACAATGGAAAAACAAGTGGAGAATCAAGTACAAGAAAGAAAACATAAGGGATTCTATAGGATTCTATAGGGACATTATCCAATAATGGAGAAGTCGGATGGAAGATGAAATGGCAACCAGTAACATAGGGCTACGTCGGAACGTTATCCCCAATAAGTAGTGGAGAATCAGATGGAGAAGATAAAGCAAAAACTGGCATTACCAAGTGGTTAGTGCTACTTATGAACTGCCAATCTATTGAAACCCTAAACCGTAAGCCTAAGCCCTAAAACCTAACCCTAAAGCCTAAACCCTAAAGCCTAAGCCCTAAAGCCTAAGCCCTAAAGCCTAAGCCCTAAGCCCTAACGCCTAAGCCCTGAAGCCTAAGCCCCAAACCCTTAACCCTTATCCCTTAACCCTTAACCCTAAGCAACGAGGCGCAAAACCACCAGACGGGGAGTTCCTGGAAGGCAGTGGGGCAGAGATGTTCTTTCTGTTGGGTATTCCCCCACTCAATAACAATTGGTTTATCACTATAATATGAATATGTTTATGCACATATATATATATATCTAGAGAGAGAGAGCCCTTAGTATGAATATGTATGTATGTATATATAGAGCCACTAGTATGAATATGTACGTATATATATATATATAGAGCCCTTAATGTGACTATTATAGACTGTTCTTTTTGTTGGGGACAGCCCCTAAGCTTTCTAGAGTGTTTGTATCCTCTGTCGCAGGGCCTTTCTTTGCAGTGCTGCCGATCGGGAAGGATGACCTTTTGGTTACAGTTGGCTGGCTCCTGAGCATCGAAGTCGGAGCCATTCTGATGAGGAAACTTGTAGGCCCAAACTTACTGGCACTTAGTAAGGAACATGGGAATATCGGGGGATAATATAGGGTTATATAGGGATAGGGGAAAAGAACATGGAAACTACCGTTTAGGGTTAGTAGGAAGAAAGGAATATGTTATATAGGGATCAGTAGGCTAAATGCTCGGGGTCGCCAACCGTTGCCGTGCCTCAGGTCAGCATGTTGGACCCTAAGCCCCAAACTCTAAGCCTAGTTGCCATTTTCCTTTCCATTATCTCTATATAACTCTATATTCCCTTATTCCCTATTAAGAACCAGTTTGCCGTGCTCCAGGTCAGGATGTTGGTAGCGATCCATGGGCCCGGCTACCACGTGGCTACCGTCTGCGAGCTTTCGCTGAGGCAGGCAGAGTCCTATGACTTACCGGGTTCTTAGCAGGGAATGAATGC